>RXOD01005287.1:0-14918 GCA_005223375.1 Amoebophrya sp. AT5.2 | reverse complement strand
CCTGCGGGTTGCAGTTTTCATTAGACATAGGTAAGTTTTCTTGCTTTCTTGTCCGATGCTCACGCACTCGTTGTTGAGAAAACCCTACTCATTCATTCATTCGCGCACGCATTAACGTAGGTCCAGACGTTTCTCTCCTCTGCATCTGTTCCTTAACGTTGTGCGTCCTATAGCATTCTTCGATCTGCATCTGTTGAGAAAACCCTATAAATCTATATAATCTATTGAGAGAGAGAGAAACTCCGAACGCCTGCTAAATAATACAGCTCCTGTCGAATGGGGACAAGTGCTATAAAATAAAGTAGTGTTTGGCCTCGTGCTCGGTGTGAACTGAAAGGGATAGGCTACAAGACTCGCCACCGCACGCGAGTGTCATTCGTTTTCCGCGCCGCCGCTGACACATCACGTGGCCCTTCGCTGGAGAAACGTGTGTCACAAAAGTGACGCACCGAAGTGCGGGTCATCTGGCAGGGCCAGCATTCGTAACTCAGCGCGCGAATCCCGCAAATCTATATAATCTATTACCTTTTATAAATATATGGCAGGCATCTTTAATTTCCAACTACACCGCAGGTCGTGATAAAAAAAGTACCCTTTGACCCCGTTGCAGCTGCAGTCGCACTCTTTGGTCGGGGCTCCGCTCTTGTCGGTACACTTGATCGGAGTCTGGACATCCTCGGTGTTGTAGTCCTTGCCCCACGGTCCGTCGGTTGGGCACTCCGGGATATTGCAGGTTTCCTTTGCCCCATCGGGCAGGGTGTAGCACCACGGGAGTTCTTCCTTGCTGAAGGAGCGGCAAAAGTTGCCCTCCATCTTGCTGCCAGCAGGCTCCTGCCGGGTCTGGTTGTGATGGTGGTGGGGCAATTATGGGATGTGTGATAACTAGATGTGATGCCTCACGGGTCTCTCGACGGCGGGTCTTTCTTTTAGAAATTTAGATTTTCACGAAGGGGACACGAGATCTACTCATCTGATCGTGGGCTTTCTCAACTTCAACTGCTGCAGATAACTTTAGTCGTTTTTTCGACCCTGTGTGGCCGCCAGCTACCAAATCCACTTCAAACTATAGCTGATTGATTCTCTCGAATACGTCGGCCCCGTAGGTGGCAATCTTGTCGTCGTTAGCGGCGTCTGACCACTGCATGCATTTTTGGCCGGTGGCCGCCACTCCCACGGTGCCCATGTAGTCTTTCTTTGCGCCCGTCATGTAGCAGGCCCATGGTTCCGGCTCCGCCCGGATGGAAAACTTCTTTAGCCCCGCGGCTGTCGTCAGTCCCGAGAGAGCAACGAAAGTGCGCATTTTGTCGTAGCGGTGCCTGTGTCACTTCCACGGGAGGAACGCTTGCTTCCTTGCTGCGCAACACTTTGTTTCCGTTCGGAGAGTCCGTCGCGTAAGAAAATAAAAATAACACATGAGCAGCGTAGTACTCTGATACATTTTCCACGAGAGACCACACGCCTGAGAATGAACTTGACCTTGCGTTGAAAACTTGTACCTACCGATTTTATGCATGCGGACAGATGAAACAGCACAGCACAAGAATCAACACGGTGCCTATGTATTTGAAGGCACCGATCTCGGTAATGCCGTGTTGGAGACGTAGCCGGTCTTCTGTCAGTCTTTTTTCTGAGTCGGCTTGGTGTTCCTCTTCCCGTTTATTAATGCCTTATAAATAAATGAGTCCTGCGCGGTGCGTCAAAAAAATAGAAAATCCAGAATCAAGCGCAGACGGTGCTGTCTGGAGTGTCATTAGGTTTGGACCTGATGTAGATGGTCCCATCGTAGTACTGATGCCCGCAACAAAAAATGATCGCGAAGTATATGGAAACCTGTGCATCGCAAGAAGAGCTTTCCGCTTTGTTTTGCGCGAATCCATTTCTGCGTGAGAAAAAGTATATTTTCATGGGGTTCGTACTGCTTCCGCAGCTTCCCAAGGCACGGACCGGCCGAGCTGGCTCTGCAGGTCGGCTCCGCCACGTTCCGTACTGCGGCTCCACAGCCCCAGAAAAAGGTATGAGCTGTCGTTCCGGAACTTCTTGGAAGCTTTCCGTTTCAGTTTCAGTTTCTCTCCGGATCTTATATTTATATATAAAATTTTCATTCTACCACTATTTTTGGCCGCACTATATTTACACAGCAGTGGATCCATATCCAATTATTCCAGCCGCCGTCGCGTTGCTCCAGTTTCACGCCCCGCACGCTCTCTGGTGGTTTTGTATCTTTCTGCCCATGACCGCCAGCATTTCTGCTATTTCCTCGTCCTCCAGATAGTGCTTTATCCTGTTTGGGTCTTTTTTCACGTCCATGAAGGCGTTCCACATTTTCGGATTCTTTATGAACTCCTTCACCTCCGCATCTTCCAGCAGACTGCTCCTCCCGGGCGTACTTCCCGCACTGCTACTTCCCATGAAGCCGCCTCCGGAGGACGCGGCTGATGTAGTTGCACTACAACTTGTACCCGTCCCCGTCCCCGGCACGCGTAGATTGCTTGGCTTCAATGCGAGGAGCTTCTTGATGCTCATCTGCGTCGGGATGTGCTCCACGAAGACCCCGTACCGCTGCGTCTGCTCGTCGTAGGACTTTACGGTACCGAGGACGCCGTTGTACTGCGGCGTTTTTCCGAGGCCGAACACTTCGACAGTGAGCCCGATGGGGAAGATTTTCTTGGAGGGATCCTCCTGCAGCTCCGGGTAAAGGATGCCGCGACCCTGATTGGGCTCGGACTCCAGGCGCGTGAAGGTTTGCACGTGCTGGGCAGGAGAGCCGTTCAGAAGAAGCGCGGCAAAGTGACCTTTTGGCAATTTTTTCCTCTGCTATTCTGGGTGATGCGTCATGCTAAGAATAAAAAGAAGAACGCAAGTGTTCATTGTAACAGGTACTACTTTCTTATGTTGTATGAAGAAAAATTGTATGAGATGGTTCTAAGGAACCAATTTCTTTGTACCCAGCCCCGCGTTCCCCGTTATTTCTCTTTCTTGCAGCTCCACCCGTACTATGCATTTCACTCCCGGTACCTGCTCGAGCATGTTCACGTACTTCTGCTGGATTTGGTTTCGCGCGTTCAGCAATGACAGCGCGCGATTCCCCTCCTCCGTGAGACTTCTGTGCAACGAGCCAGCCCCTCCTCCTCCACCAGTCGTGCTACTGCTATCTACCGCCACCCAGTGCCCGCAGTTGTCGCACTGCGTCCTCGAAGGAAAACGGGTACTCGATGACGATGACGATGACCCCCCGCTGTCGTTCCTCATCCCCAGGATCGGGAGCAGCTGGTTGCATATTACTATCCCGGACCGGACGCCCTGCTCGGTGAGCTCCTCCATGAGCCGCTTCGTCTCCATCACGGACAGGTACTCCGCGATGCAGACAGTCACGAACTGCGTGCGGTAGTGGTCTTTGAGCATCATGCCTACCTTGTCCATCGCAGCCTTGTACTCCAGGAGCCGACTTTCCATCTGGTGCTTAGTGTCCACGGCGGAGCCGCCGCCCTGCAGCACGTCCCAGTAGGTCCACAGAGTCGTGGACCAAGACTGCAGCTTCTCCATGCCTTGGGAGAGGATCTGGAGAATTTGGATCGATGGTGTGGGAAGATGGACCGATAGTAGAGATAAAAAAGTATCCACGTCGTTGGGCAGAAAGGATCCGATGTAGTAAATGGCCGTGCGCCAAGAACAAACAAACCCGCTCCCGCCGGCGAGTAACCGCGGCGCCGCAACCGAGAAGCTCAACATCAACTGGTCTACACAGCTGCTAAGCAGAACCTACACGGAAGTACCTTTGGCAGCTGCAGCAATTTGAGTGTGTGCCCCGTCGGCGCAGTGTCGAATACCACCACGTCGTACTTGTCTTCTTCGATGAAGCCGATTACATTTGAGATGGCGGTCGCTTCGTCGATGCCTGGTATTTGCCGGAGCCACTCCTGGAACTCGCCCATGCTGGAAGCCGCCTCCGCAATCCCGCCCTCCTCCATCAAGCGCGTCCATTCTTGGAGCTGTTTTCAGATGTGGAAGCGAAGAATGACTTCTCAGACATAAGTACAAAAGCATGGGCTGGCGTGTTCTCGTCACTCGCCAAACTGAATTTCGTGCTTTTGCTCTTCTTCTTTATTGTCCCACGAAAATCACTAAAAAAGGAGCACCTCTTCCTCCAGCGTGCCTTGTGGGTCGACCTCGAGCACGTCCAGTGTGGCACTTACGGCCGTTGGTGAGCCCTTCGGGAACTCCCGCTGGAACGCGTCCCCGAGGCTGTGCGCCGGATCCGTCGAAATCAGTAACACACGGTTGAAGCGGTTGCGCTGCGAGAAGCAGGTGGCGAGGGACGCAGAAGACGTAGTTTTTCCGACGCCGCCCTTGCCGCCGACAAAGACAAACCGAAGGTCCACATCACCAATGAGCTGCTCCATCGATGCAAGTTCGGTCAAACAATGAATAGAATACAAGTGCGATATCTACGCGCTAACCTTGCGTCTGCCTCTGTATTCTGTTTCCGACAATCTGGTTTCTTGGTCTTTTGATTTCATTTTTTTCGGTCATTAAGCGAGGTATCATGGCCCGCCTGTACTCGTGGCTAGACGAAAGTTGAATGAGAGCCGCACACTCAGTTACATGAAGAATTAAGCTATCGCACAACTCGGTCTCCTTCTTGCGCCTGGGATGGGGATCTCTGCTCACCCAGTTTGCCGCTTTTGTATCTCCTCTGTTTTTTTGCTGTATCTTGAGAAACCGAATGTGCCACACGTTTGAACGACGAGTCGAAACATTCCTCAGCACTTAAGCGTTGTAATAGAAGGCGGTCTTCATTTTCGACCGCCGGTGGAATCGCAGAAATTTGTAGCTTCCTTTGGCTATTCATTTCATCGATGGAACCTAAAAATTCACTCGATTTTGCAGGCATTTCAAAAAGATCAAAACCATCTTCCCTTCGCAAGTAGTAGCGCAGTGGTGCGTTGACCACTGCCTAGTAGTTTCCTCTTGCGAACGTGAGTCATTCGTTTAACCTTCACGTGATCTGAAAACTAGATAGCAGACTCACTGTGGAGCGGGCCGTCACGGTGGGCGCAGAAAAGGATTCATTCAACAGGTGAAGAACAGTTAAGGAGTCATACGGCTTGATGTGCGCGGCTCTTTGTCTTTCTGGAAGCCAAAATTAGGGTTCGCTCCGAAGACCGGATCAATATCCATATCGGCTGCGGCTGTACTAGGTAAAAAGAGCATTGCGGTATTCTCAAGTACTAAGAGAGAGTTGCGATAGCGACATAGCGATAGTGGTGTCCAGGTGATGAAGAATGAAAATGTATCAAAACTTTAGTACGTCGAGGGCACGATATTCGACCCGAAGTTTGGCGTGTTGTAGGAACGCATGCTGTGGTGCACGTATTGCGGCCTCGTCCCACCTCTTTCTGGCCCCGGCAAATACGACGCTCCCACGGGTGCGCCCACCAAGTTGTGCCCGCCGCGCGGGGACGCAGAGCTTTGGTAGGCATGATGTGGAGTGGAGCCCGAGAATCCTCCCCCTTGCTGGTATGCCGGTAGCGGTGCGGCATGCGGGGGGTAGTGGTCGTACTGCGGGCCAGGGGGCACGGCGCGTGGTGACGCATAGTGTTGCATTGGCGGCGGCCCCACGGGTCCGATCAGCGGAGGTGCGCCTCGCGGGATGAATCGGGGCGAGTGGTGCTGCTGCGAACCAACAAACGGTGGCGGGACCATCTCGGCCTCCGGGTGCTGGTCCCGTTCTCGCGACGACCGCAACTGCTCGCGCTTGTACTCGTACCTGCTCTTTGTTGAACTTGAACATCTGGTTTTACTTTTAATATGTTAGAGTTAGAGTAACATAATAAAAGCCTGAAGAGCAAAGGAACTAGAGGGTGAAGAGGAGAACGATGGGCGTAAAATTAAGTGAAAAAGGGGGGAGCGTCAGATGGAGAACTAAAAATTGTTGATCTTCCGGGGGCTTCAATTTGGTCGCTTACCCACTGCTTTAATATGAGTGATTCAAAAAATGCTCGCGAGCACACCCTGAGTGACAAGGACAACGCCAGTATCCAAAAGAACTCGTAAGTACTTTCGATCGTGCGCCCGCCGCTGCGCTTTCTTATCCATCCTTCGCTGGTGCCCGCAATGGCACGCGATGCCCAGCATGATGAACCTGGGGAGGAGAAGTTTATCTGAATCACAAACGCAAACACAGTAAGTATGTACCCGAAGGCGCCATGGAAAAAACACAAGCAACTACATCAACGACCCCATCAATCTCTAAAGCACCAGGAATGAACCCTACTTATAATTTGAATACTTACCCGATCAGCAGTAGACTGACCGCGCTCATCCCGACTCCCAACGCGGCCCTCGTCACGTCGTAACAGCTCCGATACACCGCGGAGCAGGCCAAACTTACGTGGTCTTCATTCGTCCACGCGCTGCCGCAGCACCTCTGACTCCCCAAAGCCGCCGCCACAATCCCGCCACAGACCGCGAGGAAAAACATCACGAAAGCGGTCACGTAGAGCTGTGTCGTCGAGTTCTGCGCGAAGCAACAGCAGTCGTCCTCCTCCTCATCTTCGGCGTAGGGGTCCCTGCTTTTGTGCGAGCCCGGGCGTCGGGAGGAAGAGCGGCTCCGATGACGACCGCCACGAGGAGAAGCAGGCATCGTGGTCGCCCTATGTTTTAAATCCGATGAAGACTAAAAATCGATGCTATACGGCCACAAAATCTCGAACTGCAGAGCGAGCGAACCGCTTGCTCTAACTAAAGCAGAATCGTTAATTAGAAGTGAGATCACTTGCACTTTTCTCATAGCATTGCACGAATCTCAACGTGATCCCAGGTACAACTGGTGCAGACAGAAGCCATCTCATCCAGCTGCGGCGTTGCGACGCTCGGCAACAAAAAGACTCTCCAATGTGGGCTGGTCTCGTAAACTCCCATAAAACTTCGCATGCAAAATGCCCAGGCGGTCGTATATATTGCGACACAAGCGCAAGCGGTGTGCGAGTGCGGTACGTAAAGCTAGGAACAACTACTACTACTGCTGCTTTGCTTCGTGTTCGTCCTGGCGACTTTATTATTATTCTTTCACTCGGCGGAAATTCAACGGAGCCCGAAGCGAACCCCTAGTCGCGAGCCCTCGTGGCGACTAAGGTTCTTGGCCGCTCAATCAATTTGAGTTCGCCTCGCCATGCTTCGTTTGATACAGATACATGCCGTTCTACTCGCGCAAAAGTCTCAGAGTGTTGTCGTGGTTGGTACATTGATTTTCAACGCGGTGCAAGAACTCATTCTTTTAGCCGATCGGTCTGTCCTGTGCCTTTCGGCTCCAAAATATTTCCGCAAAACAATTTTTTTTCGAAGGCCGGGCAGAAATTCGTGTCCCCCATCCTCGAAGGAGGAAAATCTTTTCCGCGCGTTCGTGAAGGGCAGCAAAACATGACATGCTGATAGATTGCCGAAAACCAGGACTCGCAATCAACGCGCTCTCGGTTTCCCTTTCCGCAGGTCGTCCACTGCGGCTTCGTAGCGCTCGATCAGGGCTTTGAAGTGGTGCTGCAGGTCGTCGCGCAACTCCGCAGAAAGGTTGGGGTTTCCCCCGTAGCTGGAGATGGCATCATGCAATTCGTGGCAGTCGTTGCGTAGCGCCTTCAGCGTGTCACGGGCGCGGCGATGGTTTTGGACTTTCTGCGTGGTCTCCGGAGGTTTCGTCGCGACCGTAGCTTGCGGAAGGCTGAACGACTGTGGGGCGAAGAGCTGAAAATAAGTACAAGTTAAAGGTTAAGCCTTACGGTTTCATTTACTTTGTACATGTATACGTTTGTTGTATGACATATGTGCATGACCACTACAGGGTTCCATTTTCTCTTTTTGCATACCTGAGGGTTTGACCTGCAGCAGTTTTGGTCCACGAGTGTTTGCAATTGAGTGAACTTACCAACTGACTACTTCCTTCCCCTTGTTGTCAAGCAGCCAGAAAAATAAAGCGCGAAACCAAAGCAGTACGTCGTCATCGTCGAGGATGGAGACGTGCTTCTGGTTTTTTTTGCGTCGTTTTCGCCCCTCTTGCACCAGCTTCTGCACACGCGTGGCGTGCGCCGCTTTCACTGTATGTAGATTGTGAGGAACATATTACTGTTGTTCGTCTTCGTCACAAGTACACAACAAGGTAGTGGCTGCAGTAGCGAGGAGCTGTGCAAAACTTACTTGCGGCCAGCAGGCTTTTCTGAGCCTCGATTTCGTTGTTTGTGAAGGTCAATGACTCTTCCAGGGCTCTCACTTCCTCTTCCAAATTCTCCATACCGTCCGCGGACACGTAGTTCTCGGAGCTGCTATGAGGAACCGACGTGTAATGTCCCCAACCTCCCCCCGGCGTCTGCTCTTCAACATCGCTCCCCGTGTCTTCATCGGGGTCCATAACGCCCGGCATCTCACTCAGCCAGTAGGCAGAGGACCCTGTGGAAGTTGTTCCTGCTCGTGGTGGTCCTTCTGCTCCGGTGGCTGTGTAGTAGCCGGCGCCTGAAGTCGAGGACGACGATGCAGTAGCGGTCGTTGCAGCGACTTGGCGCCCGTGGCGCGCGGCGGTCTCGGGGGAATTCACCATGTCTTCGTTGGGCACTTCCCCAAAGTGATCGGACGGCGAGTCGCTTGGCAGAGGAGGGATTCGAGGTATCGAAGTATCCTCGTCTCCGCTGCCGAAGAAAACGCGGAACATCCTTTCAGAAAAAAATTTTTGAAAACATTGAGCATCCTTTCGGAAAGCACGCTGACCATGGTCAATATTGAAGAAGGTCCGAAACATCGGGCGAAGGCGACACTCCGGGCCCTGGTGAAGATGTACACTACTTTTCTCTCCGTTTCAAAGTCCACACGCCGCTCCTCACGACGGCACAGCTCAGATCGTGTGCAGTTCTTCTTACGTACTGCGTTTCCGAACAACGATACCATTACCAACTGCTTCGATCCGACCAAGTCCCACGTCGGTCAAGAATGCGATTTTTTTTCCTTCCGCCGTCTCCCACGACTGGCGACTTTTTGCATTTGGTCGAACCGGGCCCAAATTTTCTCGGCTGCTAAGTCGTCCGGCAAAAACGCTTGCGCGGCCTCGCTTCTCGCGCTGCCTACTGCGAGCACGGAGTGCACGTAGCTGCGGAAGTTTTCATCTGACTGGTACAGCTGCCGCAGCGAATTTCGTTTCCGACTTCGCGGAAACTTCCTCCAGTTCACGACTCTCTCGAACTCGCTCTTCACCGGGTGTCGCAGCGACAGTTTCACAGCTCCCACCCAGCCCTCTTCCGGTAACGATTTCCCGTTGCTCACGATTTCGTCGTGCCCCATCCTTAGAGGCAAAAAAATGCATTGTTCCGGACATATTATAGATACAAAACAGACGACACTCGCTCCCGGTGCCGGACGCTTGCCTCCGATGCCGGACGCGAGGGAAGGTGAGCCATTCTGGAGTAGAGGCGAAAGATCATTCAACAGCTGGAGAGATCCAAGCAGGACGGGAGGGAGGACGCAGGAATCGCCACCAGGGGGGAACGGCTACAGCCACCGCAACGAGGTGCGATTTTCGCTTCCAGCACGCGCTTCCGGTGCCAATCCCTGCTGTTGGTTCTGACGGCAGCGCGTCCTTGTGATGAGGCCTAAAAAAGACCAAGACGGGCCAAAAAAGGGGACGGCTGTTTTGTAAAGATGCGTCTAACAATGCATTTTTTTGAGCGGTAACACCCAGCAGCCGTGCTCCGGATGGTACAGCCACAGCGCGCAGGCGAGGCTTTCGCAGCACGCGAGTTGGCAGGACTCCGCGGAATCGTCTGCATACGAGCCCGACTTCAAACCGTAGTAGCGCTGGTTCTCGATCACGTCCCACTCGCAGCGCATGTTGAAAAGCGAGCCCGTGCCCGAAATTGTTCGGGGAGTGACGGTTCTCGACTTCTTCGACGACAGCGACGACGACACAGCAGCTACAGGTCTTCCTACGTTCCAGTTTACTCCGCGTCCGTTTAGGTAGCACTTGTACAGCTTGCGCATTTGCTTTTTGTTCCACGTAAGCATAGACTCGCTGCCCTTGGAGATGCGGACCTCCGCTTGCTTCGAAATGGCGAACGGCGGCATGTAGCACGAGGGGTCCTTCCACGTCGCCATCACCTCTATGTGCGGCGGCAGGAGTGCGCGGGGCGAAGGGGGCAGGGAAATTGCACCTGCTTCCGCAGCAGCAATTTCCGTTTCCTCCCCCGCTTTCCCTTCCAGCATCAAGTGGTCTTCCAAATCCGCTCCCGAATCGTCTTCCGCCCCCAAAGACTCCCCAAGACCCGCCGCCACTACTGCTAGCTGCCGGTCGTACTTGACCCGGGCGTGCGCCAGCCGCAAGTCCTCCGCCCTGTCGATCGGGTGCGCCACCAGGATGCACTTGGTCAGCGGGGGGGGGAGTAGGTCGACGCCGCGCGTGATCTTCGTTCCGTTCAGGATGTACGCCTGCGCTTGGTGGAAATTCAGCACGAACTCCGTGTACGTGTGCCCGTAGGACTGCACCTTTATCTGCCCGTGGTCGCGGAGACAGCGGGAAAACAAGACGTCCTCCATGCCCTCGCCATCGGACGTCTTCATCAGCTCGCCGAGGCAAGCGATGCTCCAGTTCGCCACATCGTCCATCAGCAGCCGGTGGTTGATCATGTACCCACTGCCGCCGTGCCCGAAAAACAAAGCCGTGTCCAACGTCGGCGCCACCGCGTGGACCACGCCGAAATAGTGCAGCCCTCTATTCTTGTTGGGAGCGGTACTTTTGCTCCCACCTCCTTTTTTTTCAGAATCAGGCGCGAGTTCCGGTTGGGCTGGACCATTCGCGGCATCCATCGTATCGGTGCTTCCAGCAACATCTAAGGGGTTGTCGTCCTCGTGGTCCGCGTCATTCTCGTTCTCACTTTCGTCTTCCTCATCCTCTGCAAAACACTGCAGGCGCTCGATGATTTTCGGGACGTTCACGTAGGAATCGGGGTCCGCCTTCAAGTAGTACTCGCACTCGACTTGCTCGCCGAAGCTAGGGCTCCAGAAATGCTGGTACTCCGTGTCAACGGCGGTGTGTGGCGTCAGATTGTTGTGGTCCAGGTAAAACTCGTCCTCTGGCGGCAAATCCGTGGGATCCATTAAATTTGGCTCGTCGTGCTCGTGGTCCCCGGATTTAGGTTCTCCTTCCTCGTCGTCCGAATCCGATCGATGGTAATTAGTATCAGCTGTATTTCGTCGTTCGTGGCGCTCTCGAGGATGAAAAGGCGGCCAGTTCCAAAGCGTTCGTAGTTCTTCGCCACTTTTGTCCCCAGAAATAGCAGCCCTTGTTTCTTCCAGCTCGTTTTTCCCCCCAGCTGTCGGGGCGGTCCTTCCATTTCGCGCCGGCCGCACGTTCGGGCTGTTGTAGATCTGGTTCTGCGAGGTCGCTTTTTTTTCGCGACCATCTGGCTTCCTCTTTTTTTCGTCTTCTTCTGCCGGTTCCTCTTCTATCTTCGAAGATCTTTTCCATCGCTCCTGCCGCTCTTTCCACCTCTTTCTGCCCGTCGCGTTGTAGCTCCCAAGCAACTCCGCGTGGAAGCGCCCGTTCTCGCGCGCCACCTCCATCTCGGTCCGCGACGGGCTGCCAAACGACGCGGGGTGCATGTGCGCGTCCCCGAGCCCGAGGTACGACCACATCTTGAACGTCCGCACCGGGAGTTGGTCGTACGGAAGCGGGTCGTCGCCGAGGATCGAGATCGTGTGCGGCCGGTGTCTTTCCGAGATCACGTCGCCCACGAAGAAGGCGCGTGCGTCGTGCCGCCCGTGCTGCATCCAGGTCTCCATCTGCATGCCGGACAGCGCCACGTCCTTCTTCGATTTTGCCGTCACCGGCAGAAACACGCACAAAAAGTAGCGGGACTTCTGCACGAGCCGAGGGAACTGGCTGGATGTCCGGGGCGAGACGTCCGATGGCCGATGCGCCGAGCTCTGCGCGAGCGTCTGGGCGAGAAACGCAGAGGCGAGCTGAAGCAGCAGGACTACTTTTGGCAGTGCGGGAGCGAAGAGGCCGCCGGAAAGCGCACAGCGCTTGTAGGCAGAGCTGCAACGCCGACGTCGAGACATCGATTTGTTCTATCAATTTGCATGAAAATGAATCTCTGAAGAATTACTGGTGCACGTTTGTGCGGTCTCTCCATATGGCGCTAGCCGTCACCGTCTCCGTCGCATTACAAGGCGCGAGGAAATATGTTGAAGTCTACTTCTTGTATCGCTAGCCCTGCCCATGCAGCCACCCAAGATGGAAGCCGAACACCGAGAACCACAAGCGAAGAAATGCTTTCGTTCGCAGGCGACCTCGTTGCATTCGACAGAGAACGCCGATGAGCAACGGCGCTTTCCTTTAGCCTTCGATGAAGAACTGTTTCATACAGTTTGTGGTGAAGATGAGGCAAGCAGTTTGTGGAATAGATGAGGGTGGAGTGGCGACTGCCGGCATCATCATGTAGTATGGCGCGTGGATTTAATGGGTACCAAATTAAGTTGTCACTGGAATGGGAAGTTCTGCGCAAGTACGCGACATACGACGACAGAGTTGGTTCAGTCCCAACCTCTGCCTCTCCGCCGTGCTGTCAAGCCGTACTTGAGGAAAAGAAAAGAATGAGGGTTTGGCGTTGTGCGACAACAGCGAATACCAAGCAATGTGGTCTGTGGTCCCCATTGCGTCTGTCTCGCCTTTAAAAATTTCGAAAGCCTCGCGGCGGCAACGACTCGTCAGAGTCTGACAAACCCGCCACACCTGTGAGGCCACAAGCCGCTTTCCCGTCCACAAGTTCCCCAGCAACCAGCATCCGCTCCCAAAAGATTTCCTCGATCGAGGTCGAACCCGTCGAATCGATCCTCCATTATGATAGCTCCGGCACAGGTGCGGACTTTTGCCACAGCTGTTTGAAGAAGGTGAAGAACTCATCGGTCACGCTCAGCTTGTACGGCGTGGGGTTCAGCGGCCTGAGGATGTCCTGGCGGAACTTCACCAGTCGCTCCATGGAGAACTCGCGCGCCTCGGACAAAGACATCGGGGTGATCGCTTTGTCGCCCCACACCTGGTGCAGCAGCGGCTCCACCTTCGTCGGCGTGACGTAGCACCGCTTCGTCTCGTCGAACAGGTGGCGGCAGAACAGCTTCTTTTAGAGGTCGAAAAAATCCAGGTCGTGCTTCAGGTTTAGGTTTCGCCGTTACTAGGAAATCCCGCCTGTCACCTTCTGATCAGTGATGGTCATCGCGCAGCGATACCCGACTGAGAACGGTCGTTGGCAGCTTCGTATGGCTGCAATTTGGCTGAGGTGGGACCCAGCACGTCACAGGTGGAACGCCGCGGCCTTCTCGTGGGCCGTGGGGGCGTAGCAGTCGGATGCTAGTCCTACTGCCGATCCTAAACCTCGTCCTTGAAGGGAAGGCGAGGAGCAATCATCTCCCACGAATATAATTCTTGTGGCCCCCCGGACACGGCAAACCTAGACCTGGACCTAGACCCTAATTTTTTCAACCCTTAATTCTTGCCGGCCTGGGGGGCGGGCTCCTTCTCGCCGCACATCAGGTCGATCAGCGGCTGGTCTTTGGAGTTGTACAGCCGGTACACCATCTTCTTGCAGGGCACAGACACCTTCGTGAACTCCTGAGACAGCTTCATGCACGGCGAACCGTCCAGCTCCGCAAGCTTGTACACCTGATCGATCGATCGACCGATGTCCGATGGCGATGGATGAGATAGAGACAGTATATGAGATTGGAGTTTCCTTTTCGGTTCCCCGTCCCCCGACAAGGCGATGCCCTTTAATTTCCAGAGGCGATGGCGAAGGCGATGCAAACAATACTATACAATAGAAAATGTTCGTACCATTCCCAGCGCGGGTTGCGCCTGGCACGTGACGAGGTTGGTGCCGATGCCGTAAATGTCGATGCCGTGACCCTGCTCGTTTAGACTCTGCAATGTCCTCTCGTTTATGTCGTTACTCGCGCAGACCTTCAGCGAGTGCAGGTGCTCGCGGATGGCCTCGGACTTGATGTCATCGCCGTCCGCGCACTGCCGAAACATCTCCTTCGCCTCTTTACCTACGATTGTGAATTCAAATTCATCGATATCATCGATAGTAGGCAATGCCTTGATGGCCAGCTCGGTAGGCGCTGGGGTTTCCTTTGTTCGAGAGGCGTACTCGAGCGATGAACCGATGGTCGTTGAAATCACGATATTTGCCAATGTAAAAGCATTTCTAGTACAACTCAGTCTGTCACGTACAAAGATGCCAAGCTACGCAGCGATCCCATCATGGAAGTCCTCATAATAATAAACGCACACATCTAAAAGTACTCAGGTATGCCAGGTCTCCGCTGTCCAGTCTGACCCCCACTGGCTTGTGGCCCCTGTCCAGCAGCGCCAGCGCTACGCACAGGAAGTTCTTTACTCCGGACTCGAGCGTTCCGTACGTGTCGACCAGCGCCAGGAAGGAGTCTGGGAACGCGATCGCGTACGAGATGAAGGCCGCCAGCTCTCCGTCGTGCGTGGACTCCCAGTTTTTCCGTTTCCGGTACGATAAGACGTCCTCCTTGAACTTTTTCTTGCTCCACCTTTTCGAGCTGATCGAGGGTCTCACCACGGCTCCGCTCCCTTCCACCGTCGCGCACAGGTCGTCGCCTTCCTCGTCCACCGCCTTCAGGTCGTCCAGGCCCGCGAACGAGGTGACGAAGGCGTGCGCGTGCGTGCCCTTGATCGGGATCTGGAACACGTGGCCGGCCTTCACGTTGGACGTCGCGTCGAAGCCGCCCAGGTAGCTGTACCTCGACGCGGAAAGCGCGCCGTCGGGGCCCTGCGCGCGGCGCGTCCCCATCTCGATCAAGACCGGCTTCTGCGCCGCGCGCGGCGACCGCTCCGTGGGCCCCGAACCGGTGGCGGCCTG
>RXOD01005286.1:0-14922 GCA_005223375.1 Amoebophrya sp. AT5.2 | reverse complement strand
GGCGCTGACTGCAAGCCGTAGCTGCAGTCCCCCGAATAGTCCCCAGGACCACAGTTTCAGTCAACAGCGCGAACACGAACAGGAACAGCACGAGCAAGCCGACAGGACACAGCTGCTCCACGAAATGGGGAGAAGCTGCACGAACAAGCTGGCGGAGACGACGAAGAACACGAACCGGTCCGCGCTCGTGAACAATCTGCGGGTCAAAGCAGCGTTGGAGTGCGCGAAGCAAAGCGCGCTGGAGTCCGGGAGGGCGAAGCTCGGAAAATTGGCGAAGCCGCTCGTTTCCCCACGGTTCGACGTGGTGGTCGCGTCCTCGACGAAAGCGAACTCGTCGGCGATGGGGGGATGCTCTCCGCTGGGAGGCTCGCTAGAGCGCGTGGTGTTTGCCCAGAAGAAAGTGCAGATCCAAACGTCGGGGGCGGGGGCTCTGACATCCGCATTTTTGCTGGGGGGCAAAAAGAACGCAGTGCAGCGGGCTGTGAGTGCCGCGCCACAGATGGAGCTGTCGCCGAAGAAAACAGAGTACGTGGCCAAACAAAAACAACAGCAGGAGCAAGGTCAACTGCAGGCCAGTGGTCACATCAAAGCTGGAGGCGTTCTCCCCGCCGCCTGCAGGATCGCCACGGCGGTCACTTCGGGGGCGGCTGGAGGAGGAAGGGCTGCCGATGCCAGTGGCAAAACGAAGAAGGGGAAGGGTAAGCTGCAGGGATGGGCGCCTGGGCCTGGAACGTCGATTGCGAGCTCGCCGTGGTCAAATTCGTTCAATACAACAGCCGCCTCCACCGCCGGCGTGGTCAAAACTGGGTCCACCGTCGTCAAGTCACCAAAGAACAACGCAAACAAGTGTAACGAAGCTACGGGCGTGACAGGGAAAAACCTGAAGTCTCCTGCGAAGCGGGGGCAGCCTGGAACAGCTGAGGTCCCGGCGGCGGTGACAACCTCGCCCTCGAAGCGGGGGGCCCAGTCGCTCGTAAATTCGCAGACGACCACTTCGACGTCAACGTCGGGACATCACCCAGAGTTCGGGGCGGCGTCTGGTATCAAACATGATGGGGCGGCACTTCGGAAGACCGGTCAAGTTGCCGTTGCGAAGAAAGCCATCGTGGGGACAACCACTGGTACTGCGTCAACGACAACTAGTGCTCTGGTTTCACCGCGCGGCTACTGGACAGCCACATCTGCTTCCCACGGACTCGCGGTGGGTCGACCGCTCATAACACCACGCGGAGGTCGTGGACCGCCTTCTTTTTCGTCGTACCAGACTCGTCTCGGCGCCACTCGTGCGGCCTCTGTCGGGCCACGAGCGGGAGCGCTTGTAGGGTCGACAACATCAACATCGAATGCAGTAGCTGCTCCGCGCGTACAAATGTCCGTGCAGATACAAGAAAATCGGAGTAGCAGCGCGCGACCGGAATCGTCTTCGTCGTCTTGTTCAATGGTTTCGAACCGTCTCGCGCAGGAAGACAAAGCCGCATACGTAGCACCGGGAGAGCCAAGAATCGTTTTCGAGGTGCATCAACACAACAAGGGGCGCTGCGCCCGCGCGGGCGGGGCGGGCGCCAGTGAAGAAATTCGGAAGATTTATTCTACACCGGCTGCTGATTTTGAAACAAAGACCCTTGATCATCATCAGCGAGCGACGCTCACGCAACAGCAAATGCCAACGAAGCAACAGCAAATGCCAATGCGTCTGCCTGCGTTCTCGAGTTTGATTTCCGGGGCCGCTCCAGTCAATGCTGCTGCCAACATTCTCGCGGCAACGCCACGGGAATATCCGGCGATCGTGAAGAAAACGGGTGTCATGGGCACCGCAACATTGGGTCAGTCTACCCAGAAGCCGTCTCAGCAGGGGCGAGGATTTGCGCCGCCGTCTCGTCAGGTGTCTGCGAGCAGTGCGTGTGGAGGATCGGTCATCCAAGGCGGAAGCGGCCTGGGATCATTGGTCTCGACACTTGGCAGCTTCAGACCGCCAAACTCGAAGATTCCTGTCGTTAGCCACACGGCAGACCGAAACCGATTCGACAGCGGTTTCGGTCTGCAGTGTGCTGACACATCAGTCGGCACTACAGCGACCACTCCGGGCCCCACCCCAGGCTGCACCGAAAGTAAGCTTTTTCGTGTAGATAATTCGCTTCTGCGGGCGTCGAACATGTCCGGCGTAGCCTTCCAAAAGGACCCTTGTGAGAGTCAGAAGATTTTGACGGGTTCTACTACTGGTGGTGCGAACCCGAACGAGGTCGCGACATGGAACAGCATCGTACGTGGTCGCGTCGAAGGCGACTACGTTCGTGTGATGGAGCACGCGGCCTCCGCGAGAAACGGCCTCTACCTGCCGCGCAGCCTGTTCGGCACAGAAGTGTTGAAAGAAGTGGGCCAACTCCATGCGGCTTGGTCCTCGTAGCTTCTAGTAAGTTAGTTTAGCGCCAAACGACTCGTAATGATCGTCATCGGGCACCATAAGCGGGAAGGAGGCTGCAATAATGTGAGGAGCAGGCGTTCGTCGCCGTGCTTTCTTGTTCTCATTCCTCATACGAAATTAATTGCCGTCATACGAAATTAATTGACGAATCAATCATGCAAATAAATTCACACCGAAGTTGTAGTTGTAGCCCGAGCAGGATGAAAATTTTAAAAATTCAGTGTAACACGCTAGCATGTTGTACAAGCCTCAGCCTGCCGGCTCCGGCACCTCTCGACGTATATGCCTTGTTGCACCTAACCTTATGACGGAGTCGTCTCTCCTCTCCCACGCAAAGACACAAAGATCGACGTATTGCAAATAACAAAGCATACCACCAGCCTCAGCTGAACGAATGTGAATATTAGAGCAGCGTCGATAACAAGGGAAGATGCTAAAACCAACCAACTATAATTAAAGTCAGAAGAAGAAGATGGTTTTTGCGCTGCAGTAGCAGTACAAGTACATGAGTATGTCTATGTCACTACTGCGATTTTTTCTCGTCGTCCACGATGCTTGACCTGTCGATTCCGATGGAATCAAAAAGCCAAGGACCTGTTAGTCTTCCTATACCATCGGAAATTATTTACCGTACCAGGCCCCGCCGACCTCATTTAACCTTGCTCGAATTGATACTGGAGTGGATTGATAGCTCGTTGCACTGCACCTGCAGGTGCAGCTAGTGCTAGCTTGACACTGGATTGATAGATCGTTGTACTGCTTCTAAGGAGCTCACTCGCGGTACTGTGTGAAAGAACCTGGACAACTCTGCCAGGTGACGAGCTGCTTCATCATCTTCTTCTACGCGACGTGTTCTTCGCTCACAACTTGTTCGCAGCTATCCCTATCCATCGGTTGCGTTTTTACACTGTAACCGAGGGAATCCTCAATCGAGAGAGTTTTGTTCAAATCGATGCCACAACCCCGGAAACTTTCGACGCGATACGGTTGTTTGACTCGTTTCCCTTGTTTCACCCTACTCGCATAGTATCTTCCGCTTCAAAGCCAAAAGTTCCTCCATTGTCACTGTCAGGCCCGGCGGAGGCTGGTCACGACCAGGAACATCTACAAAAAGCTTTCCTATTTGTTGCTGAAAACGATTCAGTGAGTCCAACCGACAATTCAATGTTGGTATCTATAGGTACTTCCATTTCATATTCGTTTGCGTGAGCAACTACCTAGTGCTAGTTGCAGCGGAAAAAACAGAAATACTTTCAATTTCGTCTGTTGACCACGTTCGCCCTTCTGTGCCCCCCAAGCAGGATGAAAACTAGCGAGCCCGCTTTTTATTTTGAGTGATAGGATAGATTAGAAGGTGCAGGTGGCTCTGGTTCCAGTACCTAGATAGATTTGATAGGTTGCAGCGAAGGGGAAGGTATAGATACGGTAGCATTTGTCGATTCTGATAGCCTTCATCATTCGACTCAGCATTCGAAGATGGCGTTGGATTTGAGGAGGATTCCGAAGCATGCGTTCCAGCGTTCGAATGCCTCGCTGCCGCGACTCCGCTTCTCCGATTCCAGTCAGAGAACCGCCACCATCGCCGCGAGCAGGTATCAGGACATCCCCCATCGCAGCGATCTTAAGCAACAGGCCGGTGGTAGTTGTTTCAAGTTCAACTACTCCTGCTCCTCTCCCTGCTCGACGACATTCTCGTCCGCGTGATATTCGCTACGAGTTCGGGTAGGAGCCACATCTGGAGAAAGACCAAGAACGACTACAGAGCGGTGCTGAAAATAACTCGCAATCGCAAGAACGACCGGACACTACTTCGAGTTCGGCAAGCCCCCTTCGGCCACTTCTACTTTTCGCGCGAAAAGAACACCATCTTTTTCTTTCACGCGCATTCCCGAGAAGGACAGCAACAGTAGATATACAGCTTACTTTTATAAAGAAATCTAGTTGGTATTCTACTTCCTTGCCACTTCGTATTCATTCTCCGATTAAACTCACTTGCGCTACTTCGCAAAGAAACTAAATTGCTGACGCACGTTTAGTTTTCTTTTTCTAGCCCACCTTCACCTTCACCTTCAGCCTCACACCCTCGCCCTCGTATCTTCGTCTTTCTTCCAGGATCAACCCTACGAAGACAGGGACCACAGCAGCAGCACTGCCGCCCGTCCCCGTCTTCTTCTCTGCTATCAAAATGCTGAAATTAACTTAAACCCGGACCCGGTAGAACCACCCGACGGCGGCCTAGGCAAGTTTAACGCTTGACCCAGACAACTCTCACCTTCAACTACAACGTGCGACGCGATCCCCGCCTAGCACCGTTGCAGCGTGCTTGGCGGGCGATTCTTCGACGAACATAGGGATTCACTTCTTTTATAAGCAAAGGGCAGAGCAGTCGATGGATACAACAACAGCACGACTTTCTTAATACAGACGCTTACGGATAGCGACTCACTCCACTTCGGCAACGCAAAGCTCTTGCCGTTTCCACTCTATTTAAAGCTCGTTTTAACGATATATCATAGCATTGGGATCTTCGCAAATGGATGGAATCATGTACGAGGCAGTAGGAGCAGGCTTCTAAACTAAAAACTACCCGACCTCGACCTCCTCTACTTCCACCTCTACTCTTGAGATTACAGAATTTTTCACTGGAGCAACTACTACGATTGGAGATTTCATCTCTATGACGCGGCTTTACGTCAACGTCTTTTCTCCGTTTTTGATACGCGAGCACAACTCGCAATTCGTTCGCCTTTTCAGCTTGATTGGCACAACTAAGTTCAGTAGCATATTTATAGCGTGGTGATCGTAATTGTACTGCGGTGGAACTGGAACCTGCTTGCGCAGAGCGTACGGCCGCGAATCTCGGCGCTGACGCGCCGCACATTCGGAGGTTGACAAATACGACGGACCGGGGCCGCCGAGCCGGCAACTACAGCACATCGACGCAATTACAACCATCTCCAGCCCTCTTGCTTCCTGGCGCGGTCGCAGCGGTAGAGGGCAGTCGTGCTAGTGGCAAGACGATGGTCAACTTGTCCACTTCTATGGTGGTGCCGTTGCGGGTCGTGCAGCAACTGGCCGCCGCCAGATCGTGACGTGTTGAGGGAGGTCGGGCCGAGGTGTTCTCATTTGCTCGCAACCCAACACGGCCACCAGTTGCGTGAGCAGCAGCTCGCGTGGGCGCAAAAATTTCAAGCAGGAAGAGCGCTGTCGCGCGGGCGGTGCACGAGGGACTAAAACTAGCGCTTCGACGACGTGGTCGCCCGCGAGGAGGACAACGAGTTCAGCCGCAGCGCGTTCTACTTCCACGACGGCTTTTGCTGCTTGCGGCGTGCGCATCAAGAGCGACCACAGCTCCTGTGGCCGATAGCGATAACTCGTCCTTCGGATCTGCTGGCGCGCGTGTATTTGCGGACGTTGTACCGTCCGCATCGGAGTGGGCGGATAATTTGAACAAAATCAAAACGATCATGGAGGGCTTAGAAGTTTCTCTTTCTCCTGCGGTCGGCGACGTGTACCAGCGGAGTAAGACCCCGAAGCCCGCCCAGGAGCGTGTCACGCTCTCGCGGAAGGATGTCGGAGATTACGTCGTCTTTGTGGGCGACGTGCACGGGTGTGCTGACGAAACGCTGGCGCTGCTGCAACGCGCACCCCCGAACTCCACCGTCATATTCGTGGGAGATCTCGTGCACAAGGGTATTCGATCTTGAATGAAATGTACGAACTGCAACTGCAACCTATTCCTATGTTTGTAATGTGTTCAGCTTCAGTATGAAAACAAAATTTATTAAAGCGAAGTTTTTAAAATTAAAACGGATGACCGTCTTCACTCGCGGGGGCTCGGGCTTTCTTTGCGTGGATCCGGCTCCAGCGGTCTCCCGGTGGGCTAACTCCTCGCTTCGTCTGCAATCCTTGTCAAAATTGGGGGCAAGTTTTCGTCGGCGGTGTGAGTTGGGTTTCTCCGCGTTCCTTCGTCTTCTTCGGGGGACCGGGTTGGTGATGATTCCCTTTCTTTGCGGTGCCCGTGTAAGCCGCTGAACGCAGAGCATCTTCGCGATTCTCGTCGCGTCGCACGCTCCTTCTACGTTTTTCTATGTATTAGGGCGGGGCTGCTCCGACGGGTGCCCAGTGTATGCCTTTCCATGAAAAATGTGCTTTCTTATCAGGTCCTAAGTCGGCTGAGGCGGTGTCTCTGGCGCGGAAATGGGGCTACTGCGTGCGCGGGAACCACGACGATTCGTTTCTGGCGGCCTACTATCGGCGCGGAAAGTACGCGAATGGAATCGAGGCCTACCGCTTCCCGGAGCTGGTGGGTGAGATGGACCCTGGTGATACGGCGTGGCTGACCCAATGCCCGATCATGGTAGGATTTTGATTTTGAAGCATTTATACTAAATTGGTACGAAATCAGCGATAGCGAACCCACTACGGCTACGAATCCACATCCACTCTCAGATATCGCTTCCGTTCTTGAGCATGGTCGTCGTCCACGCCGGTTTGGTTCCCGGGGTGGGGCTCGACAAGCAGCGCTTTGAGGACATGCTGTGGATGCGAGATTTGCGTGCTTTTCGGCAGATGAAGGCCGACGGGGATGAAAGTGCCCGGGATCATGTGGATGGGCAGCTTGGTTCGACGTTTGAGGCCCTCGAGCAGCCCGGCGATTCGTCGCTCCCGTGGGCCCGCGTGTTCTCAGAGCAGCAACAACACCAGACCGCCCTGCTCTCGTCGTGGTCGTCGTCAACCGCAGCGGCGTTGGGGGCGGAGAATCAAAAGCGCGAGGCTCCGTCCTCAACATCCCTCGTGGTTCCGCCTCCATCAACGTCCGGTCGTGACACGGCTCGTCTCGCGGAGGAGCAGAGGAGGCTCGGCGACATGCTAACCATTAAGTTGGCTGAAGGTGTTGAAAAGGCGACGCTGGGGCAGCAGCAGTACCGGGGGGGCCGACGCGTTAGCACGGTCTCGACATCAGCAGACTCGGCGACATCACTCGGAGTTACGCCGCCAAACGTACCTACAAACTCAACGTCAACCTAAGTTTTCTGATTCTGTTTGGATTTGGAATAAGAATGCTCTATCAATCTATTTCTGATGCTGATCTCAATCTATCTCAACAACGAATACAAACGTTTAAAACGGGAACGGCTCTTGCTCTTCATCCACTTCGTTATCGCTACTTCTCGGCCCCGCATCGGACAGACGCCCGTCGGCGGTTCGTCTGCCGACCACGGGGTTGCGCGGTCGTCATTCTTCCCCGCCCGGTTGGAGGTTGTTTTCGGGCATGATGCGGTTCGCGGCCTGCAGGAGGAGGCTGCGGCTACGGGTCTCGATACCGGCTGCTGCTATGGTGGCTGTCTCACGGGGCTCGTGGTAAACGCCAACGACGCCCGGGACAGGTACTACCTGCAAGTACAGGCCAAACGGCAGTACTCAGAAAAGAAAGGCACAGGAGGTGGAAGCGGAGAAGTAGATGTCGACGCGCGACCAACAAAGTTTCCGGTGCACTTCCATGCGTACAATGCGGAGAAGGAGGACTGGGACGCGGACCCCATCGTTTTGCGGCCGGATGCTGGAAAAAAAGTGGGGAAGACCGTGGTCGGCGACGACGGCGAGCGCGCGAACGTGGAGTTGTAGCAGGGTTTCAGTTTCTGCGGGGGCGTCACGATGATGAGAAATTGATACGCTTGTTCATTTTTGAGTGGGGCTCATACCATACGGCTGAAGTAGTTCCGGCGTGGTTCTGGCTCTCTTCTACCGATGCAGAAGCCCTTGCCCCTCTCATCTTGCTAATGCGGTGGAGAACTGGTCTCTGGTGTTCCTGAGTCAGCCCGCAATGCTGATCAGGTGGTGCAGGGTCGCGGTAGGGCGCACACATAGGCGAAGAACAGGGTAGTTTTGAAATTCTTGTTTGAAATCTGTGAATCCACTTGCGTCGACGAGAACAAATAATTCTTGGCTGAGCCTGAGTTGTTCAAGTTCAATGCCCCCTATTGCTTCGGAAAAACTTCAGGCTGGGGGTACGCCGCGCTCTTGTGAAATTTGAGTCATTGATGAAAACGGTGGAAAAAGTTTTGAAGTACAATAGAGCAACCGTCATTGATGTACTCGGTCGCTTCGCTCGTACAGAACGTAGAAAAAACCACGACGGCCAGCAGCGCTAAAAGCGTTCGCTCCTGATTCTGGTTTTCAATGAAGATGTTCGCGTATGAACCCCAGGAACACCAATGAATATGCGCTAAAAGCTAAAAAAGTGGTGCACCGGTAACGCTTGTTTTGCTCTGTCTGTGCTGTTTCTGGTCAGATCGTGCCGATAGTTGGTCATGGTTTCGCTTTTTTTTGTTTCCGTGACAATGACAAACAGCAACTCGCTACTCACGTTCAGTGCCTATACTTTTCATTCCTATTTGGCATGCGCGTGGTGAAGATGTGTAGTAAGTTGAAAACGACCAGCAGCACCGCCACAACGTACTTCTAGATTGAGTAAAGGCATCAAAGGTTTGTTGCTGGTGGCCGAGTTGGTGTGAAGAAAAATGGGAGCGATGGCCGAGCCCAGCACCAGCGACGTTGCGAAGCCGGGGCAGGAAAAGGTGGGCGCGGGGGCTGGGGGAAGCACTAAACAAGTAGGTTGCGACGTTGATCCACTCGCGCATCTTTCCGAGGCGGAGCAATTTGAGAAGCTGAAGCTGCCAAATCCCGCGGAGTACAGGCAGCAGCTCCACGAAAGCGTGGACGACTTCATTCGGTCGTCGGAAGCGATAAAAAAGGCTGCTGCAACTTCTAACGATGTTGCTGATGCACATGCAGGAGCGGCCTCCGCGTCTGTCGCCAACAGCAATATGATGGGTGGTGATTCAGGATCTGCTAAAACTACTGGTGCTCCTCCCTCGGCCTCGTCGCCGTCGCTTCAGCTGCTAGAAGCAGCTCCAGCTTCATCAAGAACAGGGACAGGGGCAGGTGCTCCAGAGGTTCGTGCCATGATGCAGGAGCTGGAGGCCGAGGAGGAGAAGATGGAGAAGATGCAACACGACCTGCGCGATCTCCTCCTGGATGGGGGACGCTTCCACGACTTCTGCCAGCAAGGCTTCGAGCAAGAAGGCAACAAACTCGAACAACCCAAAAACCTCCAAAACGCGCTCAACGTGATCACGAAGGAACTTGGTACACTGATTTCGATGCCGTTCGTTTGATTTTTCTTACGAGTTCTAGCGTGAACGGCAACGGCTGGGGCCGGCAGTGGCTGTGGCGCCTCGACCGTCTGCAATTTCAATTTGAACATCACGATACGTAGGAAACGTGGTATCATAGCAGCATGAAAGCACCCCTCCTCCTCGTTTCGTCAACATTGTAAAAAACGTGTTTATAATCGACTTTCTATTTCGACTGCGCTTTGAAAGGTATGGATGAGGTGACGGCGGAAGAAGCGGAGGACTTGTGGATGGAGGATTTGAACCTTTTTGAGTTCTACGCGGCGGCGAAGAAGTTTTTCGAAGCGATCCACAGAACCATGAACGAAGAAAACGACAACCTCCTACTCGCCGGCCTTGGGGGAGGAGGAGCATAGACGATTCACTAGTGAGAATGCGTTGTTAATGTCAGGACCAGGAGGAGGTCGTGATGAATTAGATGTTCTCTTCCTCGTCCTGCTGCACGCAAGGAAAAGAGCTCTCGCTCTCGCATGAATCGATCTAAAACCAACGAAAAAGATGAAAAGAACATGTCATCGCAGCATGTTCCGCAGCTGCTTTCAGCAGCAGCTGACGAGAAATTCGAATATCGTTTCCGTTCTACCGACAATCTGAAAATGATGGAGCTTCACGAAAGGTCAAAAACCCGCCGATCCAATTTCATCTGATCTGGCATCAATAAATAAGAGAACTCTCGTCGTTGTCGTCGAAGAAATTAAGGAAGGCAAAGGACCAAGAAAGCAATTCAAGCCTGTCGCTTCAATGAATCAGATAAAAAAAAAAAATGATTATCTCTTCCTCGGCCAGAGCCAGTGTTTGATATTTACATTCATACAAGTTGATGGCTATCGGTATTGCAATTGCTTAAAATTGAACAGCAGTTGAGGTTCTTGTTGAGAAGCTAGCTGCACTTTATTGTTTTTCTTTGAAATAAAAACGATCAAACATCAGAAACAAGCATCAAGAACGTAAGTAGCCGAAAATGTCTGACGCGCCGAAGAAGGGTTCTGCTTTGGCCGACCTCTTCAAGAAGAAGAAAAAGGTTGCCGTGAAGGCCTCCAACCTGAATGAGGGAGCGGGCGACACTACTGCGAAGAAGGCCCCGGTCGGAACGACTGCGGGGGCCGCTGTTTTAGATGAAAAGAACTGGAAGGACGAGGAGGCCGAGAACGCCGCCAAGCAGGCCGAGTTGCTGAAGACGAAGTCTCAGTCTGTGGGCGGTGGAGGTGAGGGAGCTGCTGCGAAGGAGGGGGTGTCGCCGCGCCGCGGCGGCGTGGTCAACCTGGCCGACGTACAGGCGGAGCAGAAGGAGAAGGGGAAAACCTGGAGCGACAAGCCGAAGGAAGCGTCCACCACCGGCGGCGGAAAAGCGAAAATGGGCGCCTACCAAGCGCCGAGCAACATGCCGGGGTACTGATCTTCTTCAAGTTTTATTCGATGATGAACTCCTCTTTTGTTCGGATTTATTTTTTTTGTATGCAAAATGTTTGTAAAGATAAGATACGGCCGTCCTCGCTGTCAAAGAAATGGACATGGCGACGGGGATCAGCACCCTGCTTGCCAGCCCAATGAACATGAAGATCCCCCAAAGTTTTTACGTGAACACGAACTCGTTCATGAATATCAAATGCCACCCCCTGCAATCGAGTTCGATTTGATCAAAACCTAAATAAATCGGTCCCTCGATTGCAACCACAGAGCCGTGACTGCGTTTAAGTACCCGAAGCTTGGGGAGAGCAAGCCCGGCACCTACGTGAAAAAGCAGGAAGGCGTGAAGACGGCCAAGAACGCTTTTGCCGGTCTCGACGTGGGCGACGACTCCGACGCGGAGGAGGAGAAGCTTTCCAAGCCGGCGCTCGTTTCCAAGACCAAGGGCGCGAAGCAGCTCCAGGCCGCCGGACCCGGTGCAGCTGGTGATAACCTGGTCCTCGACGACGCGGGGGCCGTGGTCGCGAAGCGAGTTCAGGAGGAGAAGGCGAAGAAGAAGCTGGAGAAGGAGGCGGAAAAAGCGCGGCTGAAGCTGGAGCGCGACGAGCAGTCGAAGATGGAGGCGTTGCAGAAGAAGGCGGCGGAAAAGGCCGCGAAAGAGGCGCAAGAGGTGTGCGACTTCGGGAAGTTCTCCTTTGGCCAGTTCGACGTGAACGAGTGCGCAATCAAGTACCAGGGAAGAACGAAAATCGTCGCCGCAAACTAGACCGGCGACGGGGTCTACGTCTTGAGGATCATGGGATGATTGATTTTCATCCTGGTCGCGGGTACGGGAGGAGGACGCGGAAGCTGGTGTGCAGTTTCTGGCCATGGCCGAGCGGTGACGAGGTTTCAAACAACAGATTGCATTCTGACTATGACCTACGCGACAGATGTTGGAAAGCATACAAACATAGGTTTCGACGCGAAACGAATTACTTAGCCGCTCCTTCGTACACTAAACACCGACGGAGGTTCGTTGGAGGTGCAGGACACGGAGAAAAATATAGCTTCACGCTTTTCGAGAAACATTGAGAACCAGCAGTGACCGTCTCCAACTTGCTTCTTCGTGGAGGTGCTTTTTGATTCATTGTGTCCAAGTAAGAACCAAGAACGCCGCCACATGGCTCAGGAAAAAAACCATCGGGCGACCTTCTTTTTCCGTATCAAATCACTCGATTCTTCGACCCTGAGTGACTGCAGACTGTCTTTAGAGAGATGAACGCAAAGACAGAAGACAGAGCACCGCGAGAATCGCAATCAACATCGAAAACTAAAACAAAACGTAAAAAATCAAAATGGCATGAAACAGAATGGATCATGCCTACGACGTCGACGTGCGCCAGCACTGACTCCTAACAATTGAATCCGAAAGAAAGCTAAAAGTAAAACAAGGGAGTAAGTAGATAGTATTTAGTGCGTAGCCGCCTCCTCGGTAGGGCACACAAGAACAATTTTATGAACTTGACAGGAACTGCTACCTAGTAGTAGTACGACAACGACTTTTACGATGGATTACGAGTACTTCAAAACAAGGGGTACAATATAAATATTTAACGATGTCGATGTCACACACCCAAGCTCTCTCCTCAGACGCTCAAATCCAGATGGAAGTGTCCTTCAATGAGGTTGAGGCTGCGTTGTCTTCTTTCGCAGAAGTGCGAACGAAAACTGTTGCCACCGTGCTCGAGCACTCCGGGGACACTTCCGAAGAAGACAGTGTGCGGATCAATTCCTTACACGCCGCCCGCAGTGCGCGCCGCAGCGAAGCAGCAGGCTTCAGATCGGTGACGGCCGCGGGAGCGCCCGCAGATGCGGCTGCAGGGGCGCCGTATTCAGGCTCAGGCACCGCGTGGACCATTTCAGAAATCGACGACATGCTGAAGAGCCTCAAGGAGGGCGTACAACTACCCGAGGACGGCGCGAAGATATTGAAATCCTCTAGTAGTTCCAAGAACTCCAACTCTTACTCTTCAACGTCGGAACACAAGTACTTCTCGCCGGAGGACTTTGTATCGCACGAGATTCCGGAGGAGCATTCCTGTCATGATGAGCAGGATCACGAACAGCCGGCCTCGTCGTCGACCATCTTCCAAGAAGGAGACGCTGGCACCGGTGGCGCTGGACACCCTGCTCCTGGCCCCGAAGGCCAAGTAGAAACTGGAGTAAATTTAGAAGAAGTAGAAGAAGTAGAACAAGATCAAGATGATGTTAGACTGAAGATGAGTACCCACGGCGGCCCGACGCCGGTGAACTCGTTCAACCACGAACGCGCGAAGGCCGAGTGGTCCCGATTTAAGTTCACCGTCCGGGCAGCAGTCTCCGACAGCCACCAGTCGAACGAAATCGTTGTGAAGCGGTACGCGGGCGCGGGGGCGCGCGGGGCCGGGAGTGCAGCAGCTACTTCGGAAGATACAGGCAGGAAACAACAGCAAACTCAACCGAAGATGGCAGCTGCAATTATGTCGTCAACAAAAGGACGAAAGTCTGACAGTTGTGCACGCGGGGGTGGGAGCGGAATCAGCCACAGTGCGCGGGGCCCGAGTCCCTACAGTGTGCCCAGCGGTGGCCTCGGAGTTGGACCAAGTTCGCACCAACCCGCGACAGCGCGGGGCGCGATGTATCCCCTGTCAGCACGCGGGCCTACGAACTACACGAAAGCCAAGCAGGGGAGCTTGAGCAGCAGTCGAGCGGCGTCCAATACGAATGCAAACCGGCCTCCGTTTGGTAAACTCAACAGTGCGAGAGCTGCGAAGTCCCACCTCGGCGGCAGAAACTACAGGGGCAGCGGGGGCGCGACGACGTCTACATCAGCCCCCTCGGCTGCACAGCGAGCAAGCTCGCATAACGGCTCCCGAAGCCGCGCATCGAGTACGAACCCCCGCCGGCGGACAATCCACGCACACTCATCTTCACACGGTTGGGCTGATGATCCGCAGGGGGGGCCGCCCGCGAGGACAAACAGCGCCGACAATTCCAATGACATCAAAAGCAAGCGGCGCAGCGCGTCATGCACAAGCGCCAAGTCTGCTTCATCACAACTGAAGAACGAGGTGGATCATGTTGATCAACCGCGTCAGAATGCTGACGATGAAACGGACCAGGCGAAGAACGCGGATGCACGACCCACGACTAGGAGGACAACTACATCTTCATTGCGTCCTCCTGCTAAGCGAGCGCGTTTAGACACCAGCGCGGGTCCCCCGGCGTCGAAGGTGCGAGATGAACAGCTGCACGACCGCCGCAGCAGCACGCGGCATTCTTCTAAACCGCTTCGTTCTGCGCGTGAGTACTTGAAAGGACTTTCGGCGCTCTCGAGTCCGGAGAAAGTCCCCCCTGGCTTCGACCACCAGCTCCAGAACCTCGACAGGAGATCCTCGAAAGCATCTTCGAAAATGGACGCGACCGCAGCGCAAGCTGCCGAGGGCACAACTACTTCCCCACTACTTCGATCGGAAGATCCTGACAGCGAAGCACGAACAAAAGCAAGAACCCGCAACTACGGCGAGGAGAACAAGATAGTTGTAGACCCAGTAGACGCAGTCGCAGACGTCGAAGATGAAGATGGGGATGAAGATGAAGAGCAATATGCAGACCGTGTTGGTGCTCCTGATCTACCTCGTTTTGTCCTGGAGGAAGGGGTGCACAACACGCCAGGCGACCACGACGAGCAACGCGGCAACAAAAATGACGAGATTCTGCAGGCGGCAGTTGTTCGGCCGCAAAGCCTCGCGAAGCGCATGCGCGACCGGGAGTCCGGACTGTCGCGACAGGAGGAGTCCCCAAATAGATCGCGATCGCCGTCCTCTTGGAGTGAGCAAGTCGACGACTGGATGGCGTTTGGCGCGGCGGCGG
>RXOD01005285.1:0-14928 GCA_005223375.1 Amoebophrya sp. AT5.2 | reverse complement strand
CCACCTGTTGCGCACCCGATGTCCAGCTCCCGTGCGGGGACTCCCCCTGTCCGGTCGGGGACCCCTCCTCTTCGGTCCTCGACGCCGACCCCGTCCGGTCGCGCTTCGCTTCGGTCCGTTTCCGGCAATACCCGCGGCGTCACCAAGAGGTCAGCAAGTGCCCGTGAAAACTTACGGGACAAACGGTCGCGGTCGAAGGATGTCACCATCCTTAAGGTACAGGGCGTTCTCTACCAGAAGATCTGCTACGCGGGCTCGAGCTGGGCGATTGAGCGGGTGGGGAACCCGGTCGCGGAAGACTGTCGTGGCGTCCTGAAGTTGTCACGGGATCAGCACAACACGTTGAAGCGCGCTGGGCAGGTCATGGAACTCAACGTAGACGTGCTACCGCTTAACGTCCAGAACCTGATCAAGCGAGGTGATGTCCTGGCAGCTACCGAAAGCGCTGTGAGCACCAAGACATTCGGGGGACTTTTGGCCTACACAATTGAGTTCCAAGACGCGGCCGAGAAGATTGGTCGCGGGCGTTTTGGCGACGCAAACGCCGGGACGACGGCCAGCGAACCGCTCGCAGCTGAGTCGCACTCCCCCAACGCTCCTCCCGACCCGCAGGTCGACGCCGCTGACGAGGTCATGGACCCGGGGGAGAACTTAGGGTTTGCTGACCAGTTGTTGGGTCTCTCTGATCCTGCCAGTACCGCGAGTATCTTGGTTCAGGCCGAGCACACCGCAAGCGCGTCTTCCTTCGTACCTGGGCCCGGAGGCCTCACCAGCGTTGAAGGGAATGTGGGCTCTGTGAGCGGTAGCCCCTATGAGCTGCTCGGGACCCCTTCGGTCGGGCTGTCCGCTTCCGGATCTGACAAGGACCCCACCGACTGGACCGCACATACCGGTCTCAGGGTCTCAGGCCTGGGCGGAAACTCGAACCTGCCGTTGCCCGGGCACGAGGGTGGTCCTCCGAGTGGGCGCATCGCGCTGTCGCCGCCCCGGGGCTGCCATCGCGCCGAAGAAGTTTATGCGCCTGTACCGATCCTCCGACCTAACGTCCATGTCGAGGGCAGCTCTGCGAGTAATCCGCTCGTGCCTGATTTTTTTGACCCGGCGCTCTCGCCGTTCCGCGCGTCCCGGACTGGTGGCGGTGTCCCACTGAACGCCCCGGTTTCCCAGGCCGTTGGTGGCGTCCCGCTGAATGTCCCGGTTTACAACATCGGCACTCCGTTTGCCCCGATGACCGGTGGGTCTGACACTTCGATTTCCCCGATGGTCCCCTCGGTACCGTTGGGAGGTGCCGTCGACCCCGACGAGAGCATGCATTCCGCGCAGGATTCGACCGGCTATGTGGCTTACTCGGCCCCAGCTGTTGGACCCCTCCCCGGTTTGGCGGATCAGCGCATCCGGCAACTGGAAGCGGAGCTTGAGGAGTCCCGGCGGCAAGCTGCGGTCGCTCAGCAGCAGGCTCAGGTCACCCGTCTCCTCCACGACACCGAAAAGACGCGTCTCGAGACCGAATCTACGCGCCAGCGCGACCAAGATCGTGCTGCGTTCGAGGTGTCGTTGCAGAATGAGATCTCGGCGGCCAACGCCCGCGCCGATGAGCGTGTCCGCGCGGCGGAAGATGCTCGGGCCTCTGCTCAAGCTGCGGCCGAGTATAACTTGTCGCAGTTGACTACGCGAGAGAAGGAGTTCCAGACGCAGGTCCTCACCACGGCTTCGAATACCACTGCCCTGGAGCGCCAGCTCGCGCAAAGTCGGCAGCAGTGCGAGGCCCTCAACCGCGCTCATCAGTCTCTTGAGGAACAGAAACGCGCGGCGGACGTTGCTGCTGCTACTTCCAGGAAGTTGGCGGAGGATTTTGCTCTTCAGAACAAGAAGGTCGTCGGGGCACACGAGGCTACCTCTGCTGTCTACGCCTCCCGGAACCAGGAGTTGATCGACGAGAAGACCCGCACCGCGGCCCTTTTGGGCGAGCAGCAGAACCAGACAGCCCAGATCAACGAGCTGGCCGAGCAGCTCCGGAAGCTTCAGTTGCAGTCTGGACAGCAGGAATCGGTCCTGATCAATGAGCAGAAGGACCAACTTTCGAGACTTTCGGTCACTGTGGCGCAGCTGCAGCAGCAGGCCGGCGAGCAGAAGACGGCTTCGGATGAGGCGTTGTCACGGTTGCGACGGGAGCAGGACGAGGGAATGTCGCAGCTGCGGCGCGAGCGCGACGAAGCCATCCTGGCCTCCAAGACTACTGGTTCGGTTGCGAATGGGTATAAGGTCGAGGTTGCAAAACTGAAGGCCGAGCTCGAGGCTGCGATACCACTGATCGGCACCTCGCACAACGAGGGCGAGGTAGTGCGGGACACGCGGAATTCCGCTTCCTGTGACCCGGGTGGCGGGAGCTCGTCTTCCCTCTTCGCTGGCCCTGGACAGCACATCGTTTCGGGTCAGTCCTCCGACGGACGCCTTCCTTCCGGTTGTAAGAGCACCCCGGGGTTCGGGGCAGAGAGGCTCAATCAGACGTCCTGGCCCCGCGGTTTGACCCCACCGGGCAGATCGACGGTTGGCACTTCTGCTACCGGCTTCACGAAAATGCCTTCACCGGGTCAGGCCAGTCGGTCCGCGGGCACGCAGGATCCTCGCGGGTTTATTTCTAACAGTGAGCAGCGCAGGGCGGCCACCGGTGAGCTTTCTTCTGCCGCTGCGGCCTACTGCTACGACGGACACGACAATCGCGGGTCATCCTCCTGCTGGAGCAAGGGCCTGGGGTTTGAGGCAGAGAGGCCTATCCGTGGTTCCCGGGACCCTGGCCATGGTGGTGGTGACGACAACAGAGCGAACCCGGCGCCCTGGCCGCGCGGACTACCGCCACCTGGGTTCGCAGGTAAGCGCGATCACTGGCCGTCGCAGTCGAAGGGAGGTCTCACACCTGGGTTTGGGCCCTCCAAGGAAGCTCGGAAAGGAGATGAGCTGACCTGGGGGTTCAAGGGAGAGAGGCCTAACTTTGGGACCTTGGCTTCCGCCCCGAGCGGCTCCGGTGGGTCTGCAGCAGCAACGGCTCCTACACTGACCCATGGTCCTGGTGGCCCTGCCAGAGGTGGTGACGGCGACGATGGTTCTGACGCTGCCAGTTTGGTGCTCTTCGATGATCCTCCTGCGTCGACCGTTGTTCCCGCAGGTGGCTTCCCTGGCGCTGGCAACCCTGGACCTTCCCCTGATGGTCCTGCATCAGAGTCCAGCGCGTCTTCCGCTTGTGGAGCCCCGGGCCTTGAACCTGGTGGGATTACACCTGGGTCGCTGTTCAGCTCCGCTGTCGAGGCGCTCGCCCCTGTCATCAGTAAGATGTTTGAAGCGCAGCAGACTTCGGTCTCGCAGCTCCTCGACGCGCGGACCGCCTCGGACAAACGGGTCGCTGATGAACATCGGGCAGCCGTGACTCAACTCCTCGAGTCGCGCAACACTTCGGATAAGCTCCTCACCGACGCCCTGGAAGAGCTGAAGGCCACGCGCGAGAAACCGAAGGATGCCGCGTTTGACAAGGCTCGGGAGGCGGTGTCCCTTCTTTGGCGCGAGCATCGGGGTAAGGAGCTCACCTCCGACGAAAAGAGGCAGTGCGAGCGACGGGTTGGCGAGGTACTGGGCGGCGATGACGAGGGTTATGCTGCACGGTCCGGAGACTCGGACGCAGGATCATCCGCCCTCGGTTCTATGATGGATCCAACGAAGGTAATGATCGACGCGTTCGCCGACCGCTACTACGCTACAAACAAGGAGGCCGTCCAGGACAACGCTCCCACCGCTACGATCCAGCGCGCTCACCGGCTGTACAACATGACCGAGAGCATCACTAAGCTGCGCCGGTTTTTGTTTACGATTCCGGACCGTGGAGACCTGGGCAACGACATCCACTCCTTCAGTTGCGGATCCGATTCGGACGAAGTTACGACCCGAGACAATGTGGCAGGATTTGCAGCTGGCGACTCAGGTGGGCACGCCTCCGATCACATCACCACGGGCCTGTACTCGCTAACCGCCCATGAGGCCGCTAGCGGAGCTGTTGGTGGCCTGTCAGAGGACGCGGCGCCTCAGTACGAGTATTGTCGGCGGCAGGGGGTGGACGACGACTGGACTGCTTGGTCTCGACGTGAATGTGTCGACGATGATCTCCCGGCTAACTTCACGCAGAAGTGCTCCCTGGAGTATCGCCTCCTAAAGGCCGCCATCCACTCCGCGACCGTCCTCGACTCGGGCTCAGGACTGGCACCCGGTGTCGCTAACGTTGCCCCTGAGGTTCCGTCCATCGCGTGGGACCGCGAGAACGTTGTTGGACATTACCAGGAGTACTTTCGGTCGCTCGAGAAGCGCCTCGTCTACTATGGGCTGCGCGGCTGGCATCCCCATGTTCTGGACACCCTCAAATGCGCAAGCGAAGCTGCCACTGAGGCGCTGGCCGTCGCGTGCGAGCGAACCTACGGGGAATACGAAAATTTGTTGCCGTTCGCGACTTTCGAGTTGAGCCTCGCTCACAAGTGCCAGGTCGACATGGGATCCCTCGTGGCCGAGATCATGGAGGAACGGTATGTCCCCTTGGACACGCGGTTCGCGTCGGCGCGCACTCGCGGTGGGGAGTGGGCCGCCAAGCAAGAGAAGACCGCGAAGAAGCTGCTCGAGATTGGCCTCAAAAAGATCTGGCCGAAGTACAACACCCGCACCTTCACTGCCATCGTTTTGGGCCAGGGAGTCTACGACCAAGGCTGGATAGAGCGCTACCTGAGTGAGTGCGTCAAGGCGAAGCTTGCGGCGGACGGCAAAGCCATCCCAGGGGCGAAGGAGCTGGCGCAGGAGCAGCGGCGGTTGTTGCAATCGACCACCCTGGAGAGCGTCGTCCGCTACTGCACTGTCAACGCCGCCACGGGAACCGTCTTCGGTACCAAAACGTACCTCCGGACGCGCGAGACCACCAACCGCCGCAACTTCCGCTACGCCGACGACGGGGATGAGGAATTCGCTGATCCGTTCTCCTTCCGCCTGGTGGGAGGGAACGGCGCTGAAGACGAGAGCACCCTTTGTCTCGACGTGGACACCTGTCGCGCGGTTTCTGAGCAGGATGATGCTGACGCTTGGAATGAGGAACTGGATCGCTCCTTCATCGCCATCCGCGACCCCGCCAAAGGAAAAGCCCTCCTTGGGAAAGGAAAGGGCAGGTCAAAATCAGCCGGCAAGGGCAAGGCCTCTGGCAAAGGCGGGAAGGGCAATGGGTTTGTTTCGAGGGGCGGTAAGGGGCTTGCCCCGGGGGTGCTAACCGGGAAGCAGGGCAAAGGAAAGAACTCTGGGACCACCTCGAAAGGGAAAAGTGTCACCACATCTGCTGGGCCTGCCGAATCTCCCGAGGCCGTCAGCGCTGCCTCCGCCGCGAACCGTACAGGGGCTTTCCCGATGGTGGTACGCTGGTCCGAAATTTGTGGCTGCTTGTTACATGGGACTCCCGCGCATACTGCGGCGGACATTCTTATTGCGACTATGGCAGCAGCGGGGGAAGGCAGTTTCGATACACAGAATTGTGCACTTTGTGGCATCCGGCATCTCGGGTATTTGGTGCTGCTCGCAGGGCAGGAAGTGTTCATCTGTCCCACCTATCTCCGCAGCAAGCGCAAGGGGGCAGATATGCCATCGGGAATGAAGTGTACGCGGAGAGCAAAACCTAGTGAACCTTCGATCCTGGTACCAAAGGTTTTTTCCATCATTCGGAGCGGCGAAAACGCTCTCGAAGAATGGTTGAACTTGGAGCGAAATGGGGATTGCAAAAGGTATCTGACGGAGTGCTCGTTGCTCGAGGTCGTGCTGCAGAAGGCTAAGCTCGGGTACCGAAATGGGGCAAATAAGTCCTCCGTCACCACAGGAGCGAAGGCTATGTATGCTCTCACGACGGGCCTCCCCTACGACATGTGGGACACTTCGGATCCGGGGTCAGACTACCTGCATCTCATCGATGCAATCCACAACGGCGCCTTTAATACACACTACCAAGCCCTCGAGGACGGGTCCGACAACGACGCCCTCGGTGACCGGATGATGCAACAAGGCGTCGCCTCACACCTGAGCGGTATCTCGCTTTCCGACGCGAGCATTCCTTTGAACTTGCAGTCTTTGTTGCAGATCGTTGGCAGTTCGTCGCCTGACGCCGTGCAGCAGTTGTGCCGGGTGCTGTCGGGTAACGTCGCCGCGACTGCCACCGCCGTGGTCCCGACCCCGGTTGCTGCCATCACCGACGTCATGTCTCAGGGGTCCGACCAAGATCCGGCCGAAACTGTTTTGCGTGCTGCTGGGTCTCCCCCGAGTTCACCTCCAGCTCCGAGCGCTGCCGCGGCGTCGTCAGTGCTAATCCCTCCAACCACAGGAGGAGAGGCGCAAGGGCAGTCCCGGATGACGTTGGTTAATTTCACGACAGATCCGGGGCTCCACATTGCCGGGGGGTCAATGAAGGTGTTTTCCTCGGCCATTGCAGACGACGCCTGCTTCGCTGACTCGAACCCAGGCGCAACCACTGCCACAGACCATGGCGTGAACAACGGTATGGGGTCCTCGCCCGACGACCCGGTTACGAACACCGAAGGGATACCTTTCGAAGAAGGCGAGATTACCTTAAGCCCCATTGCCGGAAACGAAGAAGGCGCGGTAATCGTGGACCAAACCAGTCGATATGAGTTCCCCTCGTTTATGATTGAAGCTGACGCCGAAGAGCGGCATCGCCTCTCGGACGTCGGGATGAGCGGCGTCACGCGCTCGGACCCTGTTCCTCTTGAGAAACCGACGCGCACCGGGTCGCTGCTCGTTCGCGTGGCTCTCCACGTGGCTCTGTTGTACTTCTTCTGCCACCTCGGTGCGCCGATCGCCGCCACGCTTTACGGGTCCTGCTCTTTAGGCTTCGAGGCAAGCAAGGCCATCCGGACAAAGGCTGTTCCGCGTGGGCCCGGCGCGCGGACCAAGCGCTCCTTCCTGCCTCCGACCTCCCGAGTGCTCCGACAGCGCGATGCTGCAGGTTTGCTCGGGCAACAAGACCGTCGCCTGTATTCGAATTGGAGTTGGGGAAGTTTGGACCCGCGCGTTTTGTTCAACGCTGGGGGTGACACTCTGACCGAAAAGATCGACCTGTGCGATCTCCGTTGGGACGAGTGCGTCGAGCGGTTCGTTACCGATTGTGTCAAGATCGCGCGGCCTGACAAATGCATCCTCACCTTGCTCGTGGACCATGATCTCCGCTTCTGGGACGGAGTGATGCATAGCTGGTGGGGCCCTTCTGCACCTAGACTGGTTGCCGCCGCGCTGCGACCCCTCGAGACCAGCCGCGCCGAGGTGTCCATCGTTTTTGCAATACAGGAGGACATCGACTACGGGGTGCGGTACTTACGCGGGCCTACTTTCGAGACGCGGGTCCGCGAGGCGCTCCTAGAGCTCGGGTGTCCCCGAGTGTCGTCGTCCTTCTTTGTTATGAACGCGGACCTTCAGGGACTGGGCAGTACTCGCGTCCCGATGTCTTGGAGCTGCTCCGGAGCCCACGCAGCGCAGAATTACTTCGAGGGTTTCGGGAAGACCCGTGTTGCCAATGGCATCCGTCTCAGCGCTGGGGTTGGGTTGCTCCGTGGGCTTGGTCTAGCCTCACGGTTTTGTCCTTCCGGGCGCCTGCGAGTGCCGATCAAGGTCGCCCACCAGATGCTCCTCAGCAACTCCGGGGCCTACTACGCCACCCCCGCCGGGACGACTGGAGTCGGTCGCTCGGGAGTGTTGGTGACCGGGCGCCGCCATGTCACTGTCCGCGACTTGAGGGACCGGAAGCACGCACTTATCGAAGGAGTAGGAGGCTTCACCTCTCTGGAGGTTTTCGAACTGTACGGAGGAAGTTCAGGGGTGGAACGGATCGGCAATTCCGATTTGGACTTCCAAAGCCCGGACGCGCTCTGGAAGGTGGTCAGGGATGCCGACGACCTCGACGTGGATGACATCCCTTTATCCGACGATGACGCAGCGGACGCTTTCTACCTAGAAGCAGAGCGCCAGGCCCATTACGCGCATCCCGACACCCAGCGCCAGATGCAGGAGACCGCGGCCAGCCTACACGGGCAGTTCCAGCGCCAGTTTCCGAGACATCCCCGGTCCTGTTGGAACCACGTTGCGTCTGTGGTTCGGCGCGGCGCTGCCATGACCAGCAGCAGCCCCCGGGAACTTGTTCGCCTCTTTCTCAGCGGCGTGATCAGGTGCTGTCTCTGGGTTTCTGGAGCAATCGGAGCCCCGCTCAACCCGGGTGTCGCTATGAATTTCCAACTGCCTACGGCGTACGGTATCCTCCACTCGCCCGACCCCACGGAAGCCTTCCTCAACCGAGTTGGTCCGGGAGGCGTGGGGCAACTCGCCTTTGGGGTCAATGGAAGCAACTTCCAAACCCAACCAGAACCTCTGGGTAACCGGATATGGGGCGGGTTGTACGACAAGGAGAAAAGCGCCCTGCTTGTTACGTTGTTGCTGCTGGACACGGGATGTCTTGTGTCGCGCTACGTGTCTGGCAATAGCTTGGTAAGCTGCCAATACCTGGCTGCGAACGGGCTTCCCTATTACGCGTATGATGGGTTTAGCGAAGTGGTATACTTCGGTTCCCCGGAGTGTGGACGGCAGGCCGAGCCATGCCGCTGGGCACCTTTGGACCTCCGGTTCAGTGGTTGGTCTTCCGACCTCAAGAGCCACCACCCGATAGGGCCGCAGCAGGGGTTTTGCTTCGCCGAAGCGCGGAACCCCGGAAGCTCGCGCCGGCTCAAGGCAGTGAGGGACAACGATCAATTCTTCGACATGTCGCAGCGCGGGGAACCTATCTCCCAATACGACGGTAACAGTGCTGGGGATATGCTGTGCTCGTGGTCGTGGGCCCTTGCCGTCACGTGGCTGTTTTGCTTTGACAGCATCATCCTCGGGCATCAGGATCTTTCCCGCCTCGGGCTGTCGCTTTGCCCTGCTGGGACGCCCGGGGACAGGCTGGGCGCGTACTTGCTGAGCCAGGTGGCGTTGGTCTCTAACAGGAAATTATTGACCAGCGCCTACGTCCTCCGGGCCCCGCTACGTCTCCGGAACGCGAATTTCTGGTTACTAGCCAAGGAAAAATTGTTTGGCAAGGGGTCTGCTTCCGGGAAGAGCGACAAGGAACTGAAGGAACGCTGTGCCAGCCTCGCTCTGCAGCCAAAGTCAATGACACACCGCATGTCTATCGCCCGTGAGCTGGTCGCCAGCGGTGTCCCGGTCGCAGTCGATCCCGGAGCGGCTATCGAGCCTCCCGCCGCCTCTCCCGCCGCTGAACCTCAAGAGCCCTCTTCTCTTCCCGAAGTTGTTCCCACACTTGGGCAAGTTCACTCCGCTACGACTGGTCAACCCGAGATGCGCCATTTCTGGTGTTCACATCGCTCCGCGGCGTCGTCCGCTGCCGGCTTCGACGACCTCACCAGCGGGGACGGGCTGCCCAGTCTGCAGCAACTGGTGACAGGCATCCGCGACGAGGTCCTCGAACGTGGGGACAGCTCTATTTCAGCTGGACTTCTGCATGGCGTGCTGGAATCCTCTGACCGCGATGACGCTGAGGTTCTCGACACGCCCCACGAGGATGGCGCCAGTGAAGTTTTCCGTCTGCTCGAGCCCGAGGAAGGCTTGTACGAATCCTCCGACGAAGAAGATGATGAGTGCCCTTTCGGGATTGCTGTCCAGCGACGCGCCTACCTGAACGCGGGTGACCAGGAAGGGTTCGACGATAGTATCAGTTACACCAAGGAGCAGCGGGCTGCCGCGCGCGAGTGGGCCGCAAGCCCTGCCGATGCAGATCGGCGGCTCTCGGACATGGAGGGCAGGGGCCTCCACCGGGCTCCTGGGTGGAAGCTGGTTGTGCTGCTGTGCGTTTTCCTCAGCAGCGTGTTGGAAGACTTCGTGAAGGTGGTCCACGGGACCTCCCCGGGTGCCGACGTCTTCGGCGTTGGTTCCACCGTTGACCCGTTGTTATCCGAAGAAATCCGCCGTGCGGTCCAGGTAGTAGTTGACACCGACCTCCAGTCGTCCACTGGCGGGGTGTCGCTCGACGCTGCGAAGGGATTCCTGCAGCTGCTCCTAAGTTCACGCCTCTGTCGGTATACCGGATGGGTGTACAAGACCTGTGTCCGGCGGCCTCGCCGCATGTTTCTGGGTCTGGCCTGGGCCCCGGGAACGTTCTGTGCCCTCGTGCAGACTTGTTTTGGCACGCTGCGGGGCCCTAACATCACTTGGAAGGATGTTTGCGGAATACTCCGCGCTTGGGCCGGGGGCGGCAAGGATACCGACGACCTCGTTGGCCGCTTTGAGGGCGCGCTCGGGGCTTCCATCGATTTGCACGCCAACATGGGCTCGACGATTGAACATGACAGTGGGGCTATCTACGTCGTCGGGAACCACTCTCCCTCGGTCTTACCGGAGAACGACAGCAACGACATCATGCCTGGACTTGATGACTCCGATAGCGATAGCGATGCCGAATATTGTGCCTCGCCACTCCGTCGGAAGGGCACGGGCGCGTACGCGTTCAACAGCGCCAGCTTGGACTTCGCAGACAGCAGCGACGAATCAGAAGAAGCCCCTACCGGGCCGGCCATCGATGAGCACGGGCATCTTGAGGACGCGTGTCCTTTCGAGGCACGTTTCAATAGCGGTAACAGCGCAGAGGCTGGTGGCGGTGATACGAGTCGTAAGGAGCGTCGGCGCACCGCGGGAGAACGACTACGCGCACTGCTGCTGACCGTCCCGGGAGTCTCCTTCTTAGTTCCGTACGTCGACGATCTCAACTACGGGCTCAAAGGGCTGTGGAGCTGCCTTTTCAGGTCCAGTTACACTTTGGCCCGGGCCTTACAAGTGGGCATGAAGTTCAGCCTCAAGAAAATCCGCGTCGGCCGCGCTCTGGAGATCCTCGGCTGGAAGCTGGATTTTGTTCGGGAATGTCGGCTACCGGACCCAGACAAAGCGGGGGCGATCCGTGCCTTCAAGTGGTCTCGGGTCACCAAATCGGTGAAAATCCTGAAGAAGTTCCTCTGCCAGACCACGTACATCCAGGAAGCCTATCTGGAACGCGACGAGGACTACCTGAAGCAGTACCTGGACAAGGTCCGTTTCAAGAAAATGGGGTCCGACCCAAAGGCGAAGGAGGCCTTTATACGGCTGCGGATCGGTCTCTGCCGGCATGTGGAGCTCGGTTCTATCGACGTGGAGAGCGGCCGCGCCTGGCGTAACTTCAGCAGCAAAGAAAGCCCCATCCTACGGATCTTGGTTGACAGCTCGCAGCGGCGCGCTTCGGTTTGGGGGATTCAGTTTCAAAAGGGCTTCGGCCACCGTGTGGTGTTTGCTTATACGAAGAAATTCTCAAAGGAGGAACGTAGCAAACACAGCACGTCGTCGGTACGCATGGAGACTGCTGGTTTGCTGTTTTTGGTCCGCGTCGTGCTCCGTCGCATCCCGAAAATACCTTTCGTCCTGTATAGCGACAACACGACATTGACGCAGGAGCAGCTTTGGAGTCTCATGTCATCGATCACCACGGTCAAATCTCTCGTCAGTATGGCTTCGGAGATACTAGCTTGCCTACAATGTAGGGAAGTTTATGTTTCCAACTTGAAAGGCCATTCAATGGTCCTGCCCGATGCCGCTACCCGGGTCGACGGAGATGAGGGGGAGGACCTTTTCACGGTAGATCGTCTGAGGGATTTGCTCACGAAGCTGTACGGCGCGGAGAAAATCGACCCAGCCCGGATCGAGAAGGAGATCGGCAAACTCAGCGAGGAAGACGCTAAGCCTGGGGTCGCGGTGCTATGCCAGGGCTTGCCCTCCTCCGAGGGTGGTTGCCTCACTGCTTTCGAGGCCTTGAAGGGGCTTTTCGCACTTGGTCAATACTCCCGCCTGTCCGGCGTCAGTAAGGCTCCGCTCCCCGCGCTCACAACTGTGGATTACACGGTGCGGACGGGACAATTTCATTCGAGCCCCGGCGAACGGTTCACGGTGGACCTGGTCTTCCCCTCTACCGAGACAATTTGCGTTGTTCCTTGCGGGCTAGTTGTGTCGAAGATCGACTTGCTGCGCGGCGTTGACTTCAAGGTCACCAACTGGGCCTCCCGGGAGGTTTCGGTGACACCCCAGCTTTTCGTCACCGAACTGAGCACCAATCGCCGGGTCGATCTCCATGGGGACCTCCTGATAGCCCCTTCTAGCGCGGATGCCACTACCTTCTCGGCGGTTGAGGACAGCGCGATCCTCCAAGGGGCTGACGAGGCGGCTGTCGATGCGGCCATCGCCAAAAGGCTGAAGCGGGCCGAGTACAAGATCACGCAGGAGCAATTTGCCCAGGAGTGCGCTGACAGGCTTTTCGAAGTGCTTAAGGACTGGCCTCTCGCGCTGCAGTGTTGCTTGATCAAGGTTTTCATGGTCTTCCGCGTGGTGTTGTGGGCCGAGGGTCTGCCCTTCCCGACAGTCATGGTGGTCAGCGCGTACCACCCAATCAAGCCCGACGCGAAGACGGGGGGCTACCGGCGCATTTCATTGGAGGACCTCCTGGACAAGATCCTGAGGTTCCACCTCGCGGAACAGGTGTATGAGTCGTTGCTGGGGAAATGCCTGCCGATCTACGGCCTCCCACTACACCTCAGCGCTTTATTCCTCGCTGTGAGGAAGGCGGATTGTCTGGGTCGCTTGATCGTCGACGCGGTCCAGTGCAACAAGCTCTTCCCCCCGTGCAGTTATCCCCTGGCCTCCTGTGAAATGGTTTACGGGAATCTGCTCACGACACACGTGGCTATGACGCTTAGTGATTACGTCAAAAGGTACGGGCGAGAAATTGACTCTGCCGCGGCCGAGGCTGTTGAGGGCGCCCTCCAGCTTTACATTCCCGCGGAAAAGAACGCGGTTGGCAACCTCAAAGAGTTTCTCACCAAACGCGACGCCACCTTTCGGTTCTACCGGTACACAGATTTACCGGAATCCGGTAAACGCGGCGATTCGGTCCTGATGAAGGCGACCCCGGCCGGGTTGCTTCCCCAGAACGGTGGCCGGTTCCTCGACATGAAACCTACTGCGGTGCGCAGACCCCGGATACGCGCGGTGGAGTTGCTCCAGCGCATGCGCGACGGTTGGTTCAAACACCCTCCGGCCCCTTGTGAATTCCGCGTTTACAAGATTATCGAGGCTCGGACCGATAAGGCATTCGATGAAGCCGCCTCCAGGCCCGGCGGAATCGAGAAGCTGGTGCGGAAGGTGAAGACCGAGAAGGAAGCCAAGCGGGTCTTCCTCGGCACGCCATCCGTCCCTTTCCTCTGCGCCAACTGTGTCGCCGTCGATACGAACCCTGACTACGTTACCTACAGCTGTGGGTCCCTCGCTGACCCTGCTGCCGTTGTCTGCCCACCTGTCGTGGCTGTCCCCGACGCTACCAGTAGCTCCAGCGCAAAGAAGAAGAAAGCGAAAACCTCAACGGGCAAACGTGGTGCGGGCAAACCAAAGTCTGGCGCCGCTCCTTCCGCGGGGAGCAGCACCGACCCGCCCCGCGCCAGTGCCGACCCTTCCGTCGGAAGCAGTACTGATCCGCCCAAGGTTGCTGCGGACTCCTTGTCCGGCGGCCCCTCTGGACTGCCCACCCGGGGCCCGAAGTTGGACTCCGATGAGGAGGGACTGCTCCTCGAGGATGACCCAAAGGATTACGAGGAGGCCGGCGATGCCTCTGGTGATGCGCCTGGGCTGAGCGGGAATTTGGACGACGACCATCCGGTCCTGCCGCCGCCCCACGTTGCTCCTCCTGCAGTCATTTCCCGCGATCGCGAAGAAATCGTTATTCCGGATGTCGTACAGGAGCCTTCTCCCGGCCGTGTTAAGGTCGGGGAAAAGAAAGGACGCAAGAAGGCCGCACTACTACCGCTGCCAGACCCTATCGGGTTCGGTCTTGAGGACGGGTTGCCCGGAGCTGGCGATCCCCCCGCCAACGCGCCTGATGAGGACTTTCGTGTCAAGCCGGACACCTTGGTGCAGCTGAAGACTCAGCAGTTGCAGAACCGGGCCGGTTTCACCAAACGCGCTGGACAGCTCGTTGAATACTTTTCGGCCAACGACCAGGCGACCTCTGTTTCACTCGACTCCATGTGTTTGCTCGACGATGACTTTGCTGTGCAGCCCGTGGATTCGGGGAAGTACCTCTACGCGCTGTGTCTCGACCTGCTGTATAGGTACTTCGGTACGGACCTCCAGTTCAAACCTTCAGGCATCCTGGTGGTTTCGAGTCTTCACAAGGCCACCGCGGAGCTTTGGGGCCTCCCGAAGTTTGCGACGCGCATCTGCTGCCTTGGGACCGATCCAAAGGAGGGGTACCGCTTTGGGTTTACGCAGGATTTCACCACGGTGGCCGACGGGCTCTGGGTTTTACCGGAACGTGTGTACGTGGTATACAGTCGTGAAATGTCTTCCCTAGTGGACATTGAGCCCGACTTCCTACATGCGCTTCGGGCTGGGCAACATGAAGAGCTCCGGTATGTATTCGCCGCCCACGACGCCCGGTCACAGGGGCTCTCCGAAGCTACAGTGCAGAAGCGTGTTGAGGAGGCCCTGAGTGTACGCAAGAAACCTTCAGCTGCGAAAATCCGCGAGAAAACGACTGACTCCAAGCGGTTTGTCATCCAGGGCGGGCTTGTTTTTGTCTTCAGGTCTGTTTCGCGCAGTTTCTACATCTGGCTACCGAAGACCGTGCAGAAGGAGGTGAAGCTGGAGGGGACCATCTACCGGAACACGACCCCTTTGCGTGTCCTCTGCTCTTTCGCACACGCCTCCCGCGGGCACGCCGGCCCGGCCGCTACCTACGAAGTCGTCTGTTCCCTGGGCTTCTACCATGACAAGTTGGACTCAGAGACCACGCTGGTG
>RXOD01005284.1:0-14929 GCA_005223375.1 Amoebophrya sp. AT5.2 | reverse complement strand
GATTGTTCGCGTAGCCATGAGGCTCGTCCTCGGATGGCTAGATCGGCATACGAGGCCGCAATAGTTTTGACTAGGTCATAGACACTGGCGACGCAGTAATCCAGACCGATTTAGAGAAGGCACGAAAGCCACAACTAGGGTCCTCGCTTGCTTAGAGTGGCGAACGGAATTCGCGAATAAGGACCGTCGAGACGGCAATAAGTAGGTCGAAACCAAAATAGAGCGAGGCATTAGCAGTTTTGAGCTTTGTACATCGTTGCATAATAAGTTGCTTCTTGAGCAGTTACGTACCTCGTTACATAGTATCGCTACATAGTCTTTCTTCGACGGGCTTTTTGTAATGGTTTTCGTTTGTACAGAAGTATTCACTAATCGCGTCGGCCGACATGAGACCGTGCACTGGACTCATCAGACAAGAGTTGGAACTTTCTTCTATTCTTCAGTCAGGATAGCGATGCATTTGCGACTCCGTCCACGCGCACGCACTTTGTGCGCCTATAACTACTGGCACGATACCGCTTCTGAACGGAATGGCCACCTGGTATAATACGCCCGTATCCATGCCCATGAGGAAGTGCTGTGAAAGTAAGTCAGACCATGCCCATGAGTCCAGTCTTTCTGTATAACGCACTCACTCGCTCCTCTAAGTGCGAAATTTAGCAGAACAGGTGTAGTAAGGCAGAACGACAACGAGTTTCACAGGAAAATTTAATAACAGTTAGCAGCACTAGCAACGGCATGAAGTCGAAGAAAGGCTTATGCGAGTGCCGCGACATCATCTGATTCATCAGGCGGCCTCTGCCATAAATACTACAGTAAAGATCGATATGCGTTCGCGCCGCAGCACTATGCTATGGAAATGGAAAATCTAGATACTGGAAAGCATGCTTAAAAACGAGCGAGGAAGAGTTTGAAGCATTCACAGAATTATAATACTTATTTTAGAATCTTATGGTGCAATTCGTCGGCGAGTAAATGGAGAAATTATGCGCAACTGATGGCACGCATTCCTTCCATTTCGTCGCACGTAAGAAATTTTATCTCCAGGAGCTGAATCACGCGCCCATCAGCAGCAACATGCGACGGGCGCGAGGACGGCACTCTGCGTTTCCTAGACAGCTGCGGAGGGCTGTCCCTTGCAGGCTTGGTTTTTCGCAAGAAAAAGTTGGCGGCCAGAAACACGACGAAAATACTCAGTCAGTGCTGCAGCGGAGGCTGGTAATCACTACCACAGTGAGCTGGTAAGCTACGAGGACCAAACTATATTTTTTTATAGCGTCACGCCGAGGAGCGCCTTCCTTTGGTGGTCGTGCTTAGTTGCCTTCTCGGTACACAGCAAGCGAAGCGCTTGTGTCGGTGAAAGGGCCTTTCCTCCTCGATATTGATATTTATTAGGTAGGAATTCTGCCCATATGATATTCTTTTTGATTGATTGATATGCCCACCTTATGTATGAGAATTCAATGAATTGGGGGCCATTTTTGACCACTACCTACGACACCCGTTAAACAAATAATGATAATCATACGTCTATATTAGTGTTGTAAATTCATAAATCCAGCCTAAAGAAAGGAACTAAAGAGCTAGAATGAAGGAGCTAGGGGCGTAAATAGAGAGGGAAAGAGGGTGGAATGTCAGATGCTATACTAGGCACATCTATTAGTTTCTACCACTGTCTCAAGTAGCTCCCGGACAACAAAGAAAAATAAAGAACAAAAATTCAGACTACCTAACAAAGATGTTCACGAAGAAAATGAAAAACTGAAAACCTTACAGTAAAGCACTTAATATTTATATTGAGCATTCTTGTGTGCTCCGGTACGAACCTCGGCGTGCTTCTACAGTTACGGTGCGCCTGATGCATATAGTTCTAGGTAAGTGATTCAGTCGCAGCATGTTGATGCTTTTCCGAATGATTGCAGAACGTCAACGCTTCAAGCTCACGATCCTGGGTGAAAGATGACGGCGGCGTTGCTCTTGATCTTCCCGATTCCAAACCACAGGCCCTCATTGTGTTAAATCAATACTACTTACGCGGCCTCCCCTGCCCAGTATGCTTTGGAGGCAGGGGCACACCCTCGCTGGACATGGGCTGCCGCTGCGTTCCCTTCCACCAGCTGGCGCTGCCGCACCCCCTGTTGGTTCAACACCTTCATCGTGAGCAAAAACTCCGCTCGATCCCGCACCGTGGCGAATGCAACGCGCTCGCCTGCTATCGCCAATGTACGGCTGTTTTCAAATTCGATTCGAGACTTCTCTCAGTTGGAAGGTAGAAATAGAATCTCCTGTCTGATAATCGTCCTGAAGAAACGGAATCGGAAACCAAACGAATCACACTTACTTTGATTCCTCCTCCTCTCCCGGCACCAAAATTGTATCGCTCGGAAGTGGAAACGTCCAACACTGCTGCTGGTGCTGCGTCCCGAAGTAGAAGTGCTCTCCGCTCGGCCGCTTCACCAGAAACAGGGTCTTTTCTCGCACACTCGTCAAACTCCTCGACGACGCGCTGCCGCTCGCTGCCTGAGTTGCTGCGGTTGAATCGGGATCTTTGGCTGGGAATGCTCGATCCTCGCGTTCGTCCTCCGAGCAGGACGGGCTCGTGCTCCCGCACGTCCTTCTGCTCACTCTCACACCGTCGCCAGTAGACGCGTCGCTGTCCACTTCCGCAGCCGTCGATTTTGTTGCTGTCGTCGAATAACACTTGCTTGACGGCACGTACGTGGATGCCTCGGTACCAAGGAGTTCCCGTTCGCGCCGATGAAAGCTGGAGATCTCCTCTGGATAATCTTTCATCTCGCAGGGTGGAGCTCGAGAACTCGTGCCCGGTGGAGTCGGATTCTCGCAAGGATTCGCGGCGCAACACGCCTCACATGGTGCGTGATCTGACGCAGACCCGGCGGCACAGGGCGAAGAGACGGCTACGGCCGACCGGTTGCCGACGAGTTTCACGACAACGCCGTCCCGGAGCCTGTGTCCCATGGCGTTCACGCGTGCCGCCGTGTCGTGTAGCAGCTGCTGCCGCTGGAGCGCAGACGCCGACCTGTTTAGTTCATAGATTCAACATCGCGACAAGACTCAAAGCCGCTACATTGCCACATCAGGTGTTTTCTACCGATCAAAATCGCCACTCAAACATCTTCATTTTACGCTTTCGCTGAGGGGTTTCTGCGCGCATTTCCTGCATGATCAGACTCGTCCTGGTCCTGCGCTTCCCGCCCTTCCTTGACCTCCTCGCCACCGCCTCCCTGCCCCGCTGCAGCGCTGCTACTGCACGACCAAGGCGTACAACTGCTCACACCAGTGACTATTCCCAACTTCCGGAGCCCTTCGAGAGACACTGCGACCACCACGGCCGCGATGAGCACGGCGGTTTTTAACGTCAGTGCCCCCTCGTCCGACGGCAAACTGGCCGGGGAAAGCAGCGTTGCCGCCATTGTGGCTGCGGATGCGGTCGAGATCGTTGAGCGCTGGTAATTCAAATCGATCGTCGAAGTGACCGCGCGGACCACGCTCGACGAAAAGAAGGATGTGCAGACCGAGAGCACGCTCATGCTGCTTTGTCCGCTTTTGGCGGTGCGTCTTCCGATGTTGCACCCTGTAGAAGAGGCGAAGGCAGTTCTGAATCGTAGTAGATTCGTCCAGGAGTCACTCTCACTGCCAGTCACAAACCTGATTAGTAATGCCAAAAGCACAGCCGGGTCAGCTGCCGCTTGCTGTCTTGTGTGGCTGTCGATCAGATCTGGAGACTCTTTCTGTTGCTATTTTGTACGTGATCAATATCCCGCAATCATTGAGATGCTCTTGCCTCCCCCTCCTGGTCCTGCTGCACCAGAATCCCCCTACTATATTCGTGCGCGCAGTCGGTCCCGGTTCTCACGCTCCCGATTGCTGCTGCAGAACCCTGTGCTGACTGTGCCGTTCTTCCGTCGTGACACCAACAGCTCGCTGCGCACGTCCAATTTCCGCGTTGTGCGGCACGGTCCTCCGGCTACAGTACATGTAAATCAACAAATCCCCGGGCTCACCTGCTCGTTAAACGTTGTTCATTCCTCGACCTCGCCCTTTTTGTCGTGTAGGTCGCTGGCAGATACATGGCGTCGTGGAAAAGCTGTGCCGGAAGATGGTCCGATGGTAAACGTCCGTGTGGAGGAAAACGAAAATCGATGCATTTCTCCCTGGTGCTTTTACTTATACTTTCCCCGGCTGATCATCTGGTCGGGAGGCCGCACCGCTTTTGGTTACACGACGAAGGCCCGCACACAGAAACGCGATCGCTCGCTAGGGGTAGAGTGTGTTCATTTCATTTCATTTACATCTTTATTTATCTGATCCGCGGTATGAGAAGAACAACCAAAAATCGAGCACTGCTAAGAACAACTGCTACGTAAACACATCGATTCAGCTTTCCTTGCTTTGTGGTTGGAGGATATTTCGATTTTCTTTGTTGTGGTGAATTTATGAACTTGGACTTGCTGTTGGACTTGGGGACCAGGCTTTCGTTGGCAAGCGACAGAAATTCCCACTTCTGTCCTCGACTCGTCAATTAATACATAAGCTTCACCTTCAGTTCTCTATGTTCTTCTTTTATCTGAGTGTGTTTTTTCACATTCACATTCGACTGAATCATTTCTCGAGATTTTAGCGATTCTGGCGTGTGGCGGTGTCCTCTAATGCTCGTGTAGGTGCTGCTGCAAGATGAAATTTCTGTAAGCATTGTCGCGCTCCCCGACGCACACAACTGCGGACAGAAATATAGACACAAAGATGGCAAACTTTCGGAGTGGCGGATCTCGCTTCAGCTTCTCCATTCTGCCTGCGGAAAAAGATGATATCACGCCATCTAATGTTCTTTACTAGAGTCTACAATCGAATTCCGGGTAGGTAATCAAAGTTCTTTCTCTTCGAGGCAGAAGAATCAGAACATCTCGACGCGCTCAAGAATAAACGAGAACAAATGACGCCCCCGGAGGAAAAATTGTGCGCTTGTTTTCCTTTCGTTTTGGAACGAATAATCGTCCGATGCCAGAGGTGGCTCTGGTTCTGCTTCTGGCACATCGGCATACTAGCCGGATCTTCTGGCACATCAACGCTCCAGACGGGGCAGAATAGGTTTCTGTTGCGCTCCAGAACAAACTGTCAGCGCCCAAGCGCACGGGATTGCCGTCATCGCCCGTACGGCGTTCGTCCGCGACGGCTAAGCCAGCCGTCAAGGGGGCAGTGGCTGAAGTCGGCAGATTGTCAACCCGCCTGCCACGGCCGAAGACCGCCGGACGCCCTTCGTCACGTCTCCTTCAAAAACCGGATAAGAATCTTTTGCAGCGTGAAGTACAGATTCTCCTGGCGGACCTTTTCCGCAGCCTGTAACCGATGCACCATCTCGTTGGCGGCCACACATTGATCTATCAGCCGCTGCAAGTTCTTCAGCTTCAGGAAAAAATCCGTGTCGTCCGTCTCCAGGCTTTGGATCTGGTGTTCGTGGGAAGTTCAAACGATAGCGCTTGCAATGAATTCATTGACCGGGGACTCCGGGTGACCGAAAAGAAAGACAGGAAAAAGATCAGCGCACTATCTACCGCGGACACGAGCTTCGTGAAGGGTATGTCATCCGGTTCTGTGAAGTTGCCGGTTATCGCAAAGGAACTCATGTGCGCCTCAACGCCGGCGATGGCCTTGTCGCTCTCCAACTGGTCGTAGGTTTCTTGGAACTTCCGACCGACCACCGCGACAGGCAACGCAATTAGCAAAATACCTTGTGTTAGGTAGTTAGCAAAATACCTACGAAGTAGGGAGCCCCCATAAAATAAGTCCGCGCAGGAACATAAGTACCATGATTACCAGTCAACTGGGGTTCATGCGAAACTAAAAGTACCTGCCAGTAATGCCAGACTGGCCACCACCTGTCCCTGTGGCGTTCTGGGCACGATATCGCCGTAGCCGACCGTGGTCATGGTGACGACGTTCCACCACACTGCCGTGAGAATGTTCGGGAAGTCCAGACTCACGTTAGAGGGAGAAAAATGTCATTTCCGGCGTCGTTTCTTATGGGCATGGGGTGTCCTCGTGTCTCGTATGCTACGTCTACGCGACACGATACGCGAGAAATACGACAGCAACAGCCATCAAATAAAACGCCTAGCACAAGTACGTCACGCCTGAATACCAGTGAGACCCCAATTCTCTATTTTTTGATCTGGTATTTCTCCTTGCTGGACCCTCAAAGTAAAACACAACAGCACGACGAGGCAAATACCAGACCAAACAGGTGGCATCTGAAGCCCACTCTGCACGAGACGCAGGACGGTACGACCTACGAGTCCTCCACCTTAATACAGACAAATGCTCCGGAAAAGACTTCAACCCCCTCGCCTTAATCACGTCGTGCTGGTCGCAGCACAAGCCGTACGTGTGGGAGTAGTGCTTTCCGCCGCTGCTCGCTTCGCACTCCGCCACGTACTGGCCCCAGTCGTTCGCTGTCCAGTGCTCCTTGTCCGGGCACGAGAGCTTCTCGAAGTAGTAGATGATCGACGAGAACAAAATCACCCCGATGGCCAGGAAGAAGAGGAGGACGAGCAGAATCTGGATGGAATCGAACACGGCATGGAACATGAGTTGCAGCGCTGTGGAGTACCGGCCAAGCTTGAAAATGCGGAAGAGGCGGACCAACCGAATCGCCCGCAGCACGCGCAGAAAACCGGCACCGCCACCGGCAAAGACGACTTCGATGTAGAGAGGCGAAATGGCGAGCAAATCGCAAACGTTCATCGGCTGCTTCATGAAGTCCTTCACAGTCTTGCCAGCCATCACGTTACAGACCTTTAATTATAAGTATATTGACGATGAGGATGACCGTGTTTTTATTGTGCGTTTATCTCCGGAAAGGCAAGGCAAGACGTGAACTTTTTATGTGAGCGGGAGGTTTGGGATCAAAAACCAAATGAAGTGTGACGTAAGAAAGTACCCAAAGCCGCAGCGCGAACTCCACCGAGAAGACTAACGTACAAAACCAGTCGATGGCGACCCAGTAGTGCTTCTCGATTATCAAGTTTTTCGTTTGGTTCGGCAGCTTCACTCCGTACCTGAGTAATGCGTCAACAGCCGTTGAAAACAGCGTCAGAAAGGACGCGGCTTTGTCTCTGTATCTGTGGCGGTAGCAGGCGCAGCATCAGCAAGACAAAAAAATTACAGAAGTTTGCTGAAATCAAAAAATCCTTTCGCCAAACAGACTGACTACATCAAGTCACGTACTTACCTATCTACGTCCGGCATGAACGCTGGGCTCGTTTCCGCGACTAGGCACGTGATGGAGAAGATGATCACCGCGAGGATCATCAGCGACACCGCTTTCGCCGCTCTGCTCGACTGCGCGTCCTCGAACAAACGGTAGATCTGCATGCGGACCTGTACCATCTCTATTGAGTACCACTTGGACTTCGGTACGCTGGCGAGCGTGTTCGCAACCATCCTACTGCGCACCGTGCGGCACCGCCACTGCGACTGGATGCGCAGCGCAGCGACCGTCTCGATCTTACGCGTGGTCAGGCAGCCGCCTGCGATCAGAATCGAGGCGCAGTTTCAACATCAACAGCTTGTTTTCAAAGCTGAAGAAAGTAGGGAGTGAAGAGTTCGCATCAAGAAGCATCGGTGATGAATCTATCGTAATACCTGAGGGAACGGGTGCCACGAGCGCTTCCTCCCACCTGAAGCCGAGTCCCATCTGACGCACGAGCCGGGCATCATTGTCTGGATCGACAGAGAACTTTCGCCGCTGCCGCTTCGGCGACCCCACCATCGCGCGGAGACCCGACAACACCGAACTCATCTTCCTCGCTCGTCTTCGTTATCAGACTGTCCAGCGACTGCAGCTGCTCCGTTCTCCGTACCGGCTGGAGCAGTTCTCCGTACCCGTGCGCGACGCAGCCAATACAGATTTGATGTGAATCTGCTCCTGTTTCTCTTGTTCTTGGGCCTGCCGCAGTCCGGTATCGCGCTGTATGCAGTGCAAGCAGGGAAAACGATTAGGGCGCGCTGGCGTTCGCGACCACAACGAGGCGGAGGAGGTGGAGGACGTCGTTAGATTTATAAGCTGGTTTATAAGAAGGAAAAATCTCAACTCGTTAGATTGCGTGAACAACTCGAGCTCGACGTTGCCGTTGCGTGGCTTTGAAAATTATATTCTACGTAAGTGCTCGCTGTGTTCTCGAAAAATATCACGTAACCGCACTCCGTTTCTATGTTTGTTGCTCGATTGTCCGAAGTAGAAGTAGATTTGCCTGCTACTATTGATGCGTTTTGCCGCTACGACAGACGATTGCATCTATCTTCAATGTGATTTCCTTCGTTGCTGTAGGAATCACGTGCGCGCAACATTTGTCTCTCCGAATCCTTCAATCGCTCGCAGTCTCTCTCTGGTCAATCTCACAATAACGCGACTACTGCAGGCCGACCAAGCAGGGCAGGGCAGCGACCTCGCGATGTCGTCAACGATACGACGTGACACATCATCGACATCTCAAAAAAGTATTCATTTTTGGTTTTTGCGCACCACAGCGTGCTCTCCCCGTGAGGTCTTTTCGTGCAAGCCAACGCTAACGGCTAGCTATTCGAAGCTAGCTATTCGAAGCCACGTATTCGCCGCGGCAGCTCGTAGCTGCTCGCACGTGGTGTCACAGAGCGACAAACAATGAGTGCATTTTACTGACAGGCGCACATTACAAGCTCCAGATAAGTATACGATCTTCTGATAGTGGTCACCTCATCAGCGGTTTCCAGTCGCCGCGATCCACCGGCTTTTCCTTCTCCTTCTGCACGATCCCTAGCTGGATTTGCTGCAGCGACTCGAACCCGTGAAAATTCCGCACCAGCTGTCTGTACTTCTCCGACTGGGCCAGTTTCGTGACGACGATCCCCGCGTTCTTTTGCGCCGCGCCCGACTCCTTCCGCAGGTAGTCGATGAACGGCTCCACCACCCCGCCCAAGCCAAAACTTTTTCCCGCCCCAATCAGGCCCTTGTTCTCGAACTCAACGAGCCTTTCGAAGAGCACGGACAAATTTCCGCGGCAGTTGCTCTGCATCTTCTCCACATTTGTCATCAACTTCGCCTCCGACGCGCTGTAGCCGCGCGGCTTCAGAAAGCACACCAGCCGCACCAGGTTCGGGACGAAGGTCTTGCGCGGATCGGGAACCGCGCTCAGCGCTTCGCCCTGCGTCGGGGGCTGTTCCGCGTCCGCCTTCAAGCAGCTTGCGAGGAAAAACTTTTGGAAGGTGGGCACCTTGGTCACGACGGTCGTGCCAAGCTTGATGTACGCCTCGATACGCTTCATCTGCTCCTCGTCGTCAAAATTGATTTCGCCCTGCCCGGCTTTACCTTTTTCAGCGGAAGCAGGTGCCACTTCATCCGAGAGCGCCAGCTGAAATGCAAACGCCTTCTCGAGCGTTCTGAACACGACCTCGGCAAGGTCCTCCGTAAGGCTCTGCGGCACGGCGAGGAAGACTTTTTGCCTGGAGAGTGTGGGTGTAGTTGTTTTTTACGTTGGAAGACGAAGTGCCAGATAAGCAACAGGTCAAACATGACGTAGGCTTGCTTCCTGTTCTTTCGTTCCCGTGCCCGTCGTATCCGAATTTACTAATATAACCTCCGTCAAAGAGAACCCGATATTCGCTGCTCGCATTCTGGTTTCGGCAGTGCCCTCCTGTAGGTAGAAGGGGAGGAAATCGGCAATTTTTTCCGCGACAGCAGTTCGCGACTCTGCCGAAACGTTGACCAAGTTTTGCAGCACGCCGAGATACTGTTCGCGCATGTTCAGGACGATCTGTACGGGGAGAAGCGCCTGCAGCCCGTCCGTCTTACTGTACTCAGTGGTCACTTTCAGTAGCGGCGGGAGGCAGTGCTGTTTTTGAATTTGATGCAAGTGGAATGGGGTCGTGTACTTGTTTTCGTTTTTATTCCCGCTCCAGTTACTACTTGTGATTGTGACCACTTCTCTTGTTTTTTCAGAAACGTGATAGTGATACGGGCCCGCGTGTTCATCTCCACGTCGCCATCGGCAGCAGACATTCGTGATATCAATTGTGACCACTTCTATTGGTAGTACTTTCCCATTACCTCTATGCTGAGCTTGGTGAAGACTGGGTTGGCTGAGCCCATCTCGTTCGCAAGGAGGTTCGCGAGCAAATTCAGGGCCGCTGTCTTCCAATTCATGACGTCGAGTTTCTTCACGATACTGCTCACGATGAGGTCCTTCTCCTGAAGCAAGACGCTCCGGAACTTCTTGCTGTGCAACTGCAAGTTGCAGAGAATCTGTTGTGTTTTTTCTCATGCAGTCCACAAAAAAACAAAAAAAAGAACGAGGACTACTTTCTTACATCGAACCGCAGCAGCAGCCAAAAAATACCGCGAGCACGAAGTCCCGCGCCGCAGGTTTCAACATGATTTCCATGTGCTTGTCGTCCTGCAGCGCTTTTTCCGGATTCTTCAGCACCGCGTCGGCGTTTGGCGGCATCAAATTTTCCTTCGAGTCTACCGACAACACGCGGAAAATCGACGCCATGTAGTTTTTCTCGGGATACCGCACCACGTACTCCACCATCGCGGTTGCGCTCGCCGACCTGTGGCTCATGTGGTCCATCAGCTGCAGAATTTCGTAAGGCGCCACCTGCACGACAGGGAACAGGTGCCGCGCGGCCGGGGCGCAGAGCTCGCAGTGGAAGTCGGACTCTGCGCAGAGCGGGAGCAGGAGTTTGACGATCTTCTTTATGTTCTCCTCGTCGTCCTTGGATGTTGTGGCGGGTTGCGCCTTTCCCGATTTTGGCGCCCTGGTGGTCGCGGCTCCTGCGCTGTTCTTTTTCCACCGCACGCTCAGAGTTTCGAGTTCCGCGAGAAGCTTGTCGAGCCTCGATTTCTCTCCGTGCCGGCGCGCGCAGAAGAGAATGCGCTCGTCCCTCGTTTTCTCGAGCTTGATCAGAAGAGTGAGGAAGTCACGCTGCGACATGCTGCTGATCTCATGTGCGCTAGCGGAAGACGACGAAGCTGTTTTTTCTTGTGCAGCGTCCATAGAAGCGGCGGCGGTTTCCTCTTCGTCCTCCGCGGGTAAAAGGGTTTCTTTCGCGGGCGCGACAGCATCCTCACGGATCTCGACTTTCTCCTCCTCGTCCTCTTCGTCCGACGAGTCTGCCTCTATCTGAATGCGCTTCATCGCTCCGTCTCCTGCCGGCCCGGTGGCTCCCGTTATGCTATCCCCACGTCCCGCATCACCGCCGTTCTCTGCGAGAAATTCTTCCTTCTTTTGTTTCTCGGCCGCCAGCCGTTTCGCCACCTCGTCCGAATGCCGTGCCTCCGCCGCCGCCTCCTTCGACTTCGCCAGGAGGTCCCGCACCTCTTTGTTCCGGGGGTCCAGCTTCACTGCTTCCTTCAGATCCTCCACCGCTTCCTTCCATTTATGCAGCCCCCTGTAGCCCATGGCGCGCCGCGAGAAGGCTTTGAACGCCAGGTCCTTGCTCTTCTCGAACCCGTCCTCGAAAATTTCGCACAACTCGAGAACCTTCCCGGCGGACTCCACCGCGTCTTGGTACCGAAAGGTTTTTATTTCCGCGAGCGCCTTGTTGGTCCACAGCGGTTTCAGGTCCTTCTGTTTATCCAGGCCCTCTTTGTAAAGCTCGATTGCCTTCAAATACTCGCCCTGCTGTAACAACCGATTGCCCTCCTCCTTGCAACGCATCGCAGCGTGGTGCCGCTCCAGCCGCTCCTTGTTGCGCTTCTTCATGTCCGCGTCGAGAGCCTTGAACTGGGGGTCGTCTGGAATGAGTGGTTTGGACATCAAACTGACGCACGCAGCCAGGAGTAGTGCAAATATTCTACATAACGATCAATGCAAACAGAAACACCACGCCAGCGCTCTAAACTAAAGTTTCAACGAACCTTTCGGCAGCACGGGCTCCATGTTTTCTTCATCCTCTGCGTCGCTGTCTGGTTCCCAGTACTCCCACGATTTGTAGTTGACCACCTTCGATTTTCCGAGCAGGCTCTGCGACTTCTTCCATCGCGTCCACTTGTCTTTTCGGACTTGATGTTTCGCTTTTTCCTCCTTGTACTCCTCTAGTTTGAAAAGTAGCTCCTTCTTCCGCTCCGCCTGCGTCATTAACTTCGTGTTTCCGCATCGCGTGCACTTCTCGATTGAGTCCGTCAAAAACTCCGTGAAGCACTTTTTGCAGAACAGCAGATAGTCCTCGCCCTGGCCCTTGCCGTCGCGGCCATTCAAAAGTTTTTCCTTTTGCTTTCGCTCCTCCTCCTGCTGGCGGAGCTCCCGCACCTTGCGCGCGAAGGCCAGTTTTCGCTCCTGCTCCGCGGTGCGGGTCTGCTCCTCTTGGTCAAAAGCCTCGAAGTCGGTGATCTTGCCATCCACGATGTCCTTGACGCGTTGCGAAACGTCATCGACCTCCTTGAGAAAGTCTTGGTAGGCGGCGTCGATTTCTTGCGGGTTGAGGCCCTCGAGATCCTCGGGGCGGAGGCGCGCACCATCACCAGGGACGACGCGCGGACGAGCGGTGGAAAGCGAAGTGGAAGTATCGGCGGCTGCGTCGTCGTCCGCAAGAAGTTCCTCGATCGGCGCCATTTCTCCTTTTCCGCTATCAGTAGTAAGTTTGACTTTGACGCAGCTTGCACTGCTCTAGAAGTGCTGCGACATCAAATTTGTCAAGCCGCAAACTAATGTCCGCGAGAAACACCTTTATCAGCGGAAGTTGTGCATTGCGTCATGTCTTCCTCATCTGCCTGTTTTCCTGCCGTCTCTGCGCCCGAAGAAGGTCTCTCCCTGTGAACTCGATTTCTAGAAGACAGAAAGCTGCGCAGCTCAAACCAGAAACACAGCGATGGCGCTTGAGGCGTCTGCGTGCAATGGCAGACGGTTGTTATGTGGTGACGCTTTCAATGGCAAAAAAATCTACTATATTGCGGTCTTATATGCATGAAATTCGTTGACAGGATCGACGTCTCTCCTACATTTTGAGCAGTCTTCTATGACCTTGCGGCCCGCACAGACACTCCTGAAACGTTACACTTACGACCACTACTCGAAGGCGCAGTCTATGTTGCTTCGAATTGTATACTACAAGCAGAAGCAATGCGGCCCCTTTTCACAGAGAGGTGCGAAAACGCTCGTCCTCTAGTATCTGCAGCTCCTCTACTGACTTTTCTTCCCGCCATCAAAACCCGACCCCTCAAAGCCTTTGTGCACTTCCGTGATCGACGCCGGGTCGATTCGGTAAAACAGTTTGTGCCCCGACAGGCTCTCGCACTCCTGTAGCGAGAATTTGACCAGACCGCCGTTGTGAATTTTTTTCGTTCGTGCCAACCCCGCCAGCGGATATTTTTCGTTGCTCACGTTCGCGGCCAAGTGCAGGTTGAAGAAGTTCTTAAACCACAGGGAATGTCCGCCCACCACCAGTGGTGGCTGGTAGTTCCCTCCTGTGCTCTTTTCCGGAAAAACTTTCGTTGCAAACTCCCGCAGCCGCGACAGCCCGCGCCGCCTCAGCGTTTTGTTGCCCTCGTAGCCGCTGACGTCGAGCACACGGTCGTACAGGCAGGCAGCGAACGGGTCGTGTTTTTGCAGCTTCTTACTCGCCACGGGGATGCTGTGCGCCGGGGTAAAAGCAGCAGTGTCCACGTTGCGCGAGATCTCTTGCAGGCAGTGCCAGACGGGAACGTGCTTCGACTTGACGCGGTTTTTGAACGCAAGCAAGAGCGTTGTAATCGCGCGCCGCAGTGGAGAAGTAACGAATACCGCGCCGCGCGGAACGAGGGCCTCTGCGACCGTGCTCATCTCACTCGCCTGCTTGAGACCTGTGGATATAGTTGTTAAAAATCAACTCCGGGGGCTGTACGGGTCCCGAAAACAAAAACAAGTTTGAAGGTAAATCATTTATAACCAGGAATAGAAAACGCTCGAAAATGTAAGCACCTTCATCATTCAACGGCGAGTCCAGGAAAATGGAGTCTTGTCCGCCCAGAAGCACCTCGCTAATGGCAGCGAAAATTAGTCGGAAGGGCGCGAGGATTACCGGCTTTTTGTTGAACACCCAGTTCCACTCGCTTTCTCCGTGTCGCAAGAAGTAGATGGTCCGCTGTCGAAGCACATTGCATGGCGCGGCGGACGCCTTTTCCTCGTCTTTCTTTAATCCCTTGGTGTCGGACGAGCACACCATGTACAGGAGCGAGGACACCCATCGGTACGAGTACGCGGTGTAGGAGGCAAGTACAAGGAAGCCCCCGACGGCGGCCACTGCTTGCAGGTACGCATACAGAGAGGTTTCGGAGAGTAATGCGGCGACCAGTGGGTGGCCTGCCTCAGCCGATTGTCCCCACCCCATGCCGCCTTCAGATTTTTTTTGTGATCTATGTGAAATCCTAATCCTTTGCGGAAAACGCTCTTTGCACCGAATCGATCGGCGAACGCCCACTAACTAATTTCAAGCTTATTTTTGCGCGACGTAATAGTTTCTCAACGCGAAAAAAAAAACGGCACACGGGGCTGCCCTCCCCGTGCGTGCCTCGCCGCATAACGCGTATCCCTTCTATCAAAATTTTCTCTCGAAAAGATGCCGCGCCGAAGTGCACAGGGCGTCACACTCTGTGTTGCGAAGCCGATAGAATCTCCGCGCAGCTGCAACCATCGCGGACAAGTAGCAGCGATGCAGGTCCTGAGCTATGGCAAAGTAGGGACGAATTTCCGGTGAAGTCGCAGTTAACAAGCAAGCGAGAACAGGCTGCTCGATCGTGGCATAGAAATAGATGGCCGAGTAGGAGCTCACTCGCAGCGGCACAACGGCCGAGAAGTGAAAAACGTGCCGCCCTGCAAGGCTGATACTGAAGCGATCCGACACGCCGCGCGGGCCTCTACGTATCTGCCGGGCCTCTGGGCCCGCGCGATCAGCGCAA
>RXOD01005283.1:0-14929 GCA_005223375.1 Amoebophrya sp. AT5.2 | reverse complement strand
AGCGCGCTCCTCTTCTAGCGCGCCTCGCCGCTTGCGGTCCTTCTCCGTCCCCCCCACCCTGATTCCTGCTCCCAGTTGCGGATGTCACATTACCACACCTAGTTCACTTATTAGTTTACTCCGGCCGCCGTGCCGATCGCTACAGCACCCGCAGGCCGATGGCTTCCCATCACCGACTACTCTTTAGTACCACCGATTGATTCCATAGCAAGGTCGACGACCGAACACAAAACACAGTAAAAGTAAATGCCGGGATAATATTTTACAAGCCAACAATGCCGTCACGACATCGGTGCATGCATGAGCCCTACATCGCTTCTTTTCAAAAGTTTCCCTTTTTCACCACTAGCCCGAAAGCCAAGCTCTCCGCCATCCTTCCTCGCAGCAACGACTCGATCGGCCCACAGGTACTTATAAGTACTTAGCCCAGTGGGCGGATCGAGTCGCTGCTGCACTGCATCGGCGCAATCGGCCCCGCGATCAGCCCCGGGGCTGCTTATAAGACAAAAACATAAGCAAGCACTTGCACTTATACATATGGAGCTTCTGAAGGGCTCGGAGCTAAGTCTTCCCACGAGCTGACGTTCAGCGTTTGGTTCACGAAGTACTGGCGTCCCTCTGCCATGTAGGGCCCGTGCCACTCGCACAGGCTGTCGCGGAACTGCTGCCACAGGAGAGCCATCTGCTCGTTGATCACGTGCTGGTACGGGTTCCCCATTTACAACAGGCCAGCGCTCGCAAAAAATTCAGCTGCCATTAACGTGGGGAGAAAAATTTCTCCTACGGCTTGGACGCAGAGATTTTATGGAGGGTCTGCCTTCATCGACTGAGCATAGCTCCTGGCCCTGTCCGCCCACGGCCACGACGTGCGACTTTCTCTAGTGCTTAGACAGTGCGGGGGACTGTCGATCTGTCAAACTCCGTCGATGAGTCATCGTCATGCGTCGATACATCTGATTACCGGCAGATTGAGAAGTTTTCTGAACAATAGACTTAATCAATGTACAAGCGGCCGATCTCCACCACTTGCTTGATGTACGGAAGTAACGGGCTGTCCCACTGGCTTTGCTGCTTTATCGACAGGGGCGCTGTGTTCCACTTCGGGTTCGGAGCAGCATCTTCGATTTACATTACATCGGTTCTATTCTACTTCCATCTTAGTTGTACCGCTGGACCGACAGGCCCGCGCGGCGCTAGCGGCGCCGACTGCCGAGCGTGTCTGCTACGCGGAGGAGAGAGAGCGACGTCCTGTGGCAGGGACAACTACACAGCGCCGTGCGGGTTTCTGAGGGTGCGGAGGTTTCAATGAGGGTGTGGCGAATGCTGGTCGCGGGTGGTTTTTGCCCGTTTTGTTGCCGATTGCCTTTGCGTCGGCTCGCGTCACGCGCCCGCTAGTACCTATGGCGCTCTGGGCCGCGTGGCGGCTTTTGTTTACATAGCTGCTCTCCGACACTTTTCTTGGCCTCTGTAGCTCGCGATAGGCGCGTCAAGAGGTGCGGCTCTCCCCGGACTCCCACCGCTTTCTATGGTCTTTGCTGCTCATGTACCACCGGGTTGCTACTTCGAAGTAGATGTATAAATGCTTATACAACTACTAGGCCCAATCGATCGCTTGTATGTATGTACAAGACCCTTCCTATGGGTGTCCCCGTCCACGTAGTAGGTCTGGTGCTCCGGTTCGGTCTGGTGCCTCGTCCAGCGCGGCGGCAGCGGGGACTGCAGCCCGATGCTCACCACCCACACCAGCGGCTTCTCGTAGAAAGGATCGATACCTAGCTCCTCGCACATCTGCACCACCACCGGGTCGCTGTCAAACTCGTGCGTCTCAGCCATCCTTAGAAAATTATAAAAAAGCGGTACCTAGTTGTACAGCGGAGACGTATGGAAAGTAGATGTATAACCCACATGAATGAGCATGGCGGATCATGAGCGAAGTCCTCTTTCACAGTCGCGTACTCTCCCTATTGTTCCTTCTCCGTATCAGCTAGCCACTCGCAGAGTCTCGAGACGAACATCGGCTGTAAACAAACCCCGCTGACACGACCACCGGCGTGAGAACCTCGGCTGTAACGGTTGCTGAGTTGTGCAGCAGCTCCTGCTCGACGAAGCAACGAAGTAAGTATATTGCGGTTGGTATTTTTGTACATGGTGAATACCAACAGAATCCGATTGGTATCGCTTTATCTTGCCACTGTCGCCCGAGTTATTAAGCGATCACAGCGGCGGGAACAAACATACAGGTACCTACTTTCTTAGCTACGCAATACGTAATTCTCAAGTCTCCTCCCTCTCCTCCTCCTACTGCGTCATAGCGGCAAGGTCATCCTCATCACTCAGTAGACGCGCAGCACCAGTCTAAAACTACAACTATATCGATCGATGAATGGCGAGACGATCAGCGCGACATCAGTCATCGGCCACCACCACTTCTTCCGGCCTGCTTTTGTTACACGAGGCGCAGCAGGAGCCGAAGAAGCCGATCGTCTCCTTTGCCGCGTTTGGGAACCGGGGATTCGTGTTTTCCAAAACGCTGGGCCGGCGAAACACCATTTCCAGGGGCCGGATTTTCGTCAGCGCCTGCATCTTCTCGTCGTCGGTCATCTCCGAGTACCCGCCTCCGTTATGGCGAGACCAGATGGTACGCGGACAAGTGGTAAGTGAATTTTTTGGCGCTTTTTGGGGTCCCCTCTGGCGATGTCCGGAGACGAGGGCTCTGACACTAGAAGAAAAGGCCGATTTTCACGCGGTCGATTCCGCCCTTTACATCGCCTAAACAATAAACCGCCACTCTAGATAGAAGAAGGCGCCTGTTTTCGTCCCCCGATTTTCCCCCTCTCACAGAGGTCTAGCCCTATAGCAAACTAGAAGGCGAAACATTCTAGCTCATAGTTTTCGCATGACCTTGCTTCTCTACCTCCCACTTACTTAATTCCCTTCCACCATCTGGTCTCTTCATACCCGTTGATTAGCACCAGCTCGTCGTCCACCCTTACACCCAGCTCCTTCGCGAAACCCGCGTCCGCCAGCCACGAAACCCGCCGCCCCTTCATGCGGCAGCCAGGCGTCTTCTCCTTCAGAAACCCGCGCAGAAACTTGGGCTGTCGAGCGCCATTGCGATTTTTAATTTTATCCGATTACTATTTCTTTAGATGAGCCGAAGATGAACATAGAAGCCCACGGAGTCGGACGCGAAGCCCTTGAGCGCCGGCAACACTCGACAAAGTCAGAAATCCCACCAACGCAGTAAAAACTTCCCTCGGTACCGATTGTTAGGGTGCGGATGCCGCATCTTCACTTACACGAAAGACCCATCGGAGGAAAGCGCTACATAGTGCTTAATAAGTACCCTCTGTTCCGGCCTCTGGATCTTAACGCTGAGGTTTGGCTTCGAGAGCATGTCCCTGCGCTGCTTCAGCTCGGCCACGTCCTTCACGACGATGCCGTTTATCTCCACGATCAGGTCCCCCACCTCGATCTTGTTCTCCTGTCCCCAGGAGCCCTCCTTCACGCCGCAGACCTCGCAGTTGGAAAACGACACGCCCCCGAAATCCCGCCCCTCGTTCGGGCAGACGATCTCCCAAGTAGTCGGACCTACTCCGGACATTATCTTTCGATATTTATAAGAAAGTAGTACTTTTGCGATGAACAATTTTCGGGGGGAAACTAAGAAAGGCTGTGTAGGGCCAAGCGAGCAAGCCGATTCGAAATCGGTCGAGATCGAAGATGAAGCTTCGTGGGATCAATTTAGCATGAAGACCACCTCCGGGGCCTGGTGGTGGGAACGGCTATGATCTATGCGATGAGACCGTGGTTCGTACTTTTGTGATACGTCGGACGTCACTTAAAAATTGGGGGACTACAGGTGTTCACACCTCAGGGACATCGAAGAAGCCTACCATCAAAGAACGAAAAAGCCAGAAGTTGCTTCACAAGTTTGCAACCGACAGGCAAATGGCACGGACGCGAATGCTTTGTTTCGGAAGAACGACGAAAACGGAAATCTGCGATAAAACCGACGTGTTACGATCACACCGAGCGCGTTCGTGCTCATCTTGACCGAGATTGTGAGTTGCCCACGGCATCGGATCGGCAACGGAAGCACGACGGGCACGAGACGCTACTGCTATCGCTTTGGGACTGCCTTTCGAGCCGTTGGTTCGCTTTCAGTCGTGCCACACGAGATTGAGCATCAGCAGAACCAGTGGTGCTATCGCCATCTTCTCGCTAGTGAGCGAGACGACGGGCCCAGGAGGTACCTTTCGAGCGATGTATCGTCCTCCTTTGGACAAGCAGGACCAGGGGCCCAGAACCTCCTGCAAAAGCATTCAACACAAGGAAACGATCGAATCGCATCATCACGCATACAAACATGCATGTGCTTCTGTGGCCAAGGCCACCTGATGGCATGTGATGACTCTAGTGCAGCCGAGAGTTTCCAAAATCAACAGATGCTCGATAGTCGTGTCTGTGTGGTACCTTGTGTGTATGTCCTGCTGGTTTCTGTTTGTGCAGCGTGTACTGTATTTTGATACAACTAAGATACAGGGACCGTACGAGCTACGACGGAGTAGGACCGACAAAGCCTTCGTCGATGCCACGCGATCAATGTTCAGGACCGTGAATATTAGAATTCTCCAAAATATAGGTAAAGTAAATCGCAGCTACATGGCAGGTGGGTCGTGCGAAGTAAATGGGGTGGCGAAAACGAAAACGGATTCCGCATCTGCATTTGAATTATTGAGATTGAAGATGAATTTCTTGTAGGTCCGACCAAGGACGTCTCCAACCACGTCCGCCCGAGCGGGGCGCTCAGGCCCACCAGAACGGCTCGTGCACCCACGAGAAGAAAGGGTCGCTTCTCCCCCCCGGCGCCCCGCTGCCGCTACCAGCACCGCCCCCCTCTGCGACCCCATTTTCCGCCGCTTCCGACTGGATGAAGTGTGCATCCACAACTCCCGACTGCGTACTTCCGGTCGTTCCGACGGAAGGCGTTATGGTGGGACCAGGTGGTAAGTGGCTAGCTGGTAGATAATACATTTCCACCCTCATATGTCGCGCCCCCCTCAGCGGGGGCAGAAACGACACCGAACGCAGAGGCTAAGATCTCATTGGACAGAGGTCCGCAGAGCTGCGCAGTAGCTAACTGGTAAGTGGCTTTTTTTGGGGGCTTTTTCGGGTCCCCTTTGGTTGTCCTAGGAAGAGGGTGGCAGTGGGAGCAGAAAAGCGGCCATCCGCGTTCGGCAAGAGTCCACCCCAAAAACGGCCATCCGCGCAAGACTGGTGCCCACAGCTCCACAACCCCCTGCAGCTGGCAATAAATCGCAACCCTAGGCGCCATATTTTGTCCTGCTTTGAAATTGAGACCCGAGGCCGAGCATCATTGTAGTCCGTGGCTTTCCACTACCGCCTCCCTCGACCTCCCAACGGCTTCCCACCCGACGCGCGTCGGACCCCCCACCCTGCCCCCTGCCCTAAGCCTCATCTACCCTCACATTGGGGCCCATTTCTAAAAACCGCCCGGGTGTTTCATCGACCCGGGCAGACTTCAGAGCGCCTTGACGCAGTCGCCATCGCTAGGGCAATCCGCCATCGCCAAGTCGGGACCCATCAGGAAGTACCTACGCTTACCAGTTCCCTACTTACCATCTGGTCTCTCCCTAGGAGTTTCGCCCCTCCTCTTCGCGTCCACCATGAGAATCAGGTCCGTCAAATCCGACGCGAACTCCCTGTCGCGGACCCGGTGGAAGCGGAGGATCTGGTTCACGTCGCGCACCAACAACCCCGCATACTTCACCAGGTACCGGACGCACAGCAAAGGAATCATCACGTACTCGCACCTGTTGTATCGTCGATACCGAGAAGTACGGCCATTGATATTCATGGATGGAGGGTTCGTGGATGGGGGCTTCTTAAGTAATTGAAAACGCGCGAACGCGATTGCCAAAAAATTATTATTGTACGTAAAAATTATAAGAAGTACCCGACGAACTCGTGCAGGTCGTAAAGTGTGTCCACGGCCGACGCGTCCGGAAACACGCTCTGGAGGCTGGCGATGTCGTGGTGGATCTTTTTCGAGTAGGCCGACTGGGTGCTCGGATCGTACGCCGCCGAACGGTTCAGCAGGAGCCGCTCTAAAGACCACACAAAACAATGCATTGTCTATCGGAATAAACTACGTATCTTTTGAAAATAAATGGTAAGAAAGCCGACCACGACGCGCGACCCGATGCCGATGCCGGGAGGCGGCGGTGGCTCGATTGCCGGGAGGCGCTCGCGTGTCGGAACACAAGCGATGGGAGGAAGGGAGCAGTTGGAAGGGAGCAGACACATACGATGGGAGGCTGGCGGACGGGAGCAGCTTCGGGAGCGGAACTACGAGCCGCTTCACTGCGCCATCGGGCCACACACACAGCACCGACAGCCGTTTAATTATTTGTCGCAAAGTCTCGGCAAGCTTCCATGTCCTCTTCGTGAGCTGCGCACGCAGACGAGAAGAGACTGCGTAGCTCGCGTCTCCGATCAAAAGCAGAATCTGCAAAAGCGAACTGATTCCCCCTGTGCCACACGCCAGCGGCAGCCTGCACCCGACGGCAGCCTGCACCCACCAGCCGCCCGATTTGGAAAGATGCTAGTAGAGATGGATTGTTTCGACCCTTAATTGTAAAGGTGCGTCTGCGCCGTCTAATAATCGAGTGCATTTTTTTGAGCTGTAACAGCTTCGCGTACAGGCTGGCGAACCGCGTGACGCAGCCTTCCACCAGTTGCGCTTTCGCTTCCACCGACTTTAGTATTGGTTCTTGTTTTGTCGCTTTCGGTTGCGCTGTTAGAGGCGTGCAAAACGGCATTTTTTGCGGCGGCATTTTTTGCAGGTAGGCGCGATTCGCTTATTGCCGGGAACGAGGATGGAAATACAAGACAAAGCACGAGACCACTACAAGAGTTGTCTGGGCGCCGCGTTCTTGCGGCATCCTGGCCGCCGCTTTGTCCTGCTTACTCTCGAGCTGAAAGGAGCAGGAACGGGACCGCCTACGAGACCAAACACAAAAGGACAAAACATCTGACGGTGAAATACAAGAGAATACAGGCTGCACGGACACCGTAGAACACAGCCCTTCGCGACCACGACCGCGTACAAGAGGAACCATAGCTACAAGACTGCCACTCCCACAGCGATATTGTCCATGTGCAAATGGGCGGTTTTTCTCGCCTCCTTAACTCGGCTGCGAGCGAGGCCCCCCCGTCCTCGCACAGGCTCTGCATCTCGTCGCGGAACCGTGTTAGGGCGTGCACGAAGTCCAGCTGCAGCAGGTTCGGCGTGTTGAACCCCAGCTCCTCCTGCTCCTGCCTGCTGGTGTGGTTACTGACACTAGTAGAACTGAGACTGTGGTTTTTAGTGAAACGCGCGCCGCGCCGCAGGCTGAGGAGAGGTCGCTCCTTGCGGAGCGAGAAGCACCGCGTCGCGTATTTCCCGACAATCCTGGTCGTGGGTTAGAGCTTGGAAAAGCTTCAGGCTATTAGGCCCAGCGATAGCTATAGAAGGCTGATAAGTGTCCAGCAGGCCGCACTTCTCGGTCCTGTTTGCTAAACCGACACCGATAGCAGGGCGCTCGCTGGCACTGGCTTCCTATGGCTGCAGGGGAAGTTGGGTTGGGAACCATCGACACAAGAAGCCACTGTCATTCTCGGGGGGGGAATACGCATCCCCATGCATGAGATCTGAGCCCTGCTGCTCCCATAGTCTCGCGGCTGAAGGGGAGAGCTACGTGATAGCTCTCTGCAGTATGGTCTACGCGTGGACCTAAGCCTGAGCTCATTTACGCCTTAAACGAGGAGAGCCTCGGTCCGCTGGCGGGTGGCGTGGAGCTCGGTCGCAATGCGCGGCGGCAGTTCGGCTGCAATTGGAAGCGCCTCCGCCGACACCAGCTCGTCGTAGCCCTGCAGCAGCGTCGCCGCGCTCGGTTTCGCGCCTGTCGACCATTTCAGACAAGATGCGTGCTGCAGCGATTTGCACTAATTACAGGAAGCACGCGAACTCCATAGTATCGTTTCCCTAATAAAGGTCGACACGCCCCACAGGAGGCACCTGCCAGCGGCTTCAGTTCCGCGAGCCTCGCCTCGATTGCGTCCAGGATGTTTTGGTTCTCTTCCCCACCCTCCACACCTCCATCCCGACCCGCCGCCTCGGAGAGAAGCTCGCACAACCGGCGGGGCCGCTCTTCCTCCTGGAAAAAAGTTTTCCGTTTGCGCTCCACAAGCAAATTAATATAGGTGGCACCGGTACACTAACCTAATTCGAATCTACACGTCCTATCTCACAAGAAAACAATTACAGAAGAATAAGAAGGGATCGATGTCGATCTAGTTTACGTTAGCGAGGGGCGGTGCGTTTTCCTCTTCCGCCGTCTCTTGCGCGGCAATCAGAGGAAGCTCCGCCGTCTCTTGCGCGGCAATCAATTGTGGCTCCGGAAGTTCCGCCTGGGCGTCACCTTCGGCGCTATCTTGTGTCTCGGCTCGGGGTGTTCTCGGCTTGGAGGTAGCGGCGTCCTTGTGCGTCGAAAGGGTCCACGCAGGCGCCGTGAATTCGAGCGACGGAACCTCCAGCGCACGCAGCTTGCGCGACGGAGACAGCATTCTTGCAATTCAATCTGCAGGTGCAGCTATTGACATCTAGACCTCTCCTGGCGCGACTTTCCACACGGATGCCTTGCGGTTAGAGGTTTCGCAGTTCGCATGTTGATTACGCAGTTTTATCAGTACCTCCGCACGAGGAGGTTTCACTAGTCTCGCGAGGGCGCCTTTTTCCACGCACTTTTGCCGTTCCTCTCTTGGTCAGAATTCACCCCACCGTACGGGCAGCCAACCTGAATGTTATCTATCGATCGACCGTTCGCTGGTCGTCGCCGACCCTTTGCCAAGCAAGCGGTCATCGGGGCCGCCGCTTACAGGTAGTTACATACTAGTTTCATCAGAAACATCAATCAATCAAAATCAATACTATCTCTTATCGAGGATGAACGCCTTAACCTCGGTCGGGAGAAAAGAAAATCCATCTAGCCAACATGATCAGTCAGTGGACGTACATCTTGTTGTAGAACATTATAAAAACAATAAGGAGCGCCGTGACCACGGAGAGAGCCAGCACCCCGCTGCTCATCGGCATGCTGGCCGCGCCCCCCGCCTGCGCGATCTTGATCGGATCGAAAAAGAATTGCACGACCAGGGACGCTGCGGCCGCTGCGGCCATGCCACGGCTAGTATCGGCGTCCTCCTCGACGTCCTGCAGTTTTGCTTTTGTTCCTTCATCCCCGCGCGCTCGCCGCCGCAGCCGCACGAACAAACCCGTTCTCCTCGCTCCCACCTGCTGGAGGGATGAAAGCGGCGGAAGAAAAATAGAGCGGCCAGTGGAGCTACTAGTAAGCTGTAGTTGCGTCTGGTGCTCTGATGTGCGCGGGGTCGCGGCGAGGCAGACGTTTGCGGGCAAAGTTGAGGGGCGGAAAAAAAAGGCGCAGAACCAGGCGGCGGAGACGATCTGCGAGAGGCGCCGCATGCCGGCAGGGGGCCGTGTCGCCCGCAACTATTCCCTTTCTATTTCTGTTTCTGTCGAGTTTGGTGCTTTTTTGTTCGAAGGTTCTCGCTCCATTTGCAAGTCACTCGGCCTTCGCTCCGGCTGCGTTGGTCCGATTGCAACTAGCGCTTGTTTTTCCCCGGTTCCGAAGCCAAGCGTTTTTTCCCCGGTTTCGAAGCCAAAGACGAACAGCATTGATATTAGGCAAGGAAATCAATCCCGTCCCAGCTCAAGGACCCACTTTCTTCTCCGTCGCTGCCACTTCATTACGCGTGGTATGTGCAGTCTAGTTTTTCCGCGGATTTCGCATCGTTAGCTTTCATGGTTTCATCTATATTGGGTGCGGCATCTGTGTTCTCTTGAAAGAATAGCATCAGTAGGATTTGGAAAGATATTTCATGTTGTCGACGGCGTGTCGCCGAATCGCATAGGTTTTGTGTTTTGAGTTCTTCGGATCCGCGGAGTTCTTGCACCCCGTGCAATCGCCATACTTCCTCCCCCGTACCACCTCCGTCGCGTAGAATGCGGAAACATACATGGTGGACTGACAGAATACCCGCTTTTTTTTCCTAGTCCACCATGTATGTTTCTGTCCATTCCGGCCTTGGGTCCAGGTCTCCCCTCTGTTCCGAGCCCGGTCCGCCGTGGAGGTAGACGAACTTCTCGCCGTCCCACTCCTGTTTGGTGACGATTTTTTTGGGGACGTTCGGCGACAGCACCACGTCGTTCCACTCGTTCTTGTCGTGCTCGGTGCCGAACTTGAGGCGGAAGGCCAGCGGCAGCCCCCCGTCGTCCTGCCGGAGCGGCGGGTCGCCCGGCTCCCCCCACACCACGTGCCACAAAAACTCCATGCCGTAGCAGTGCGTGGACCTGGCGACCCGCGACGTGGTGCACAGGTCGTACGGCAGCGTCCCGTTCACCATCGTCAGCATGTTCGCGTAGAACTCCTTGTCCCGATCTTACAACACACACTAGCGGCTGCTGATAAAGGAGGATAAAAATAAGTATTAATTGATTGTAGGAAGACGCCTGGAAGTAGCCTCTGGCTATGTCGGCTATGCCAGAGCATCAGAACTCGGGCCGTCACAGCCCTGCGCCAGCCGATTGCCTTCATCTTGTATCTGCGGGGCTGTGGGGGCGGGGAGTTGTCGCCGAAGTTGCGCACCATTAAATTGTTTCCTCCAAAGTACTTATCTATAAGCAGCAGCTTTCTTTGGGTTGCTTAACTGGAATAGATCTTCTCCTTGGACACCACGAATTGGGCGCAGCAGTAGGGGCCCACGGTGCCCTCCAACTTGTGCCCGAAGATCCGTTCGGCGATCGCCTGGATACAGGGAGTCATGGTGCGGACGTGTCGCGGCCCGTTCAGGTGCATGAAGCCCTGGTCAAAGGTCTTCATCCCTAAGCTCTTCAAAATCACGCTGAGGAACGAGAAGTGCAAATGGTCGCCCGGGTCGCTGTGGATGAAAAACGTGTAGTCCGCCAGCTGGTCGTACCTGGAGTCGATTTCGATTCATTCGGCGATTGCTATTATTGCGCGCCCATCGGCGAAACTACATGCGTCTGTCGATAATATTACGCTGCGCATGATATTGCTGGAGAAATAAAAATAAATTGCTCGTCGACCGCCACTTCAAGACCGGTCTTGAAGTGCCCCGACAGCCACATTATTGGTACCGGTAGGTGATGTGGCTGAGGTAGGCGGAGCACTCGTCTCCCCTGGCGACGAAGCTCGGGTCGGGCGTGGCGACGATGTAGATCTCCTGGAAGAGGTCGCTCCACTGCTCGATCGGTGTGACTTGGTGGCACTTCTCGTATACAAACAGCCGCGCGACCACGTTCCCACTTACACACAACCGAAACGGCGATCGATTGATCGATCCGAAGAGACCAGCAGTGGTGGACTACCAATTTGAATTGTCGTGCGCTCGGCTAAGCTACGAAGCTATAAAACCCAGACCGATACTAGACCGATGAAGAACTAGTACAGCATTAGCCAAAAGTTCTCGCCCTCCTGCGCCCGCCCGGACTCCGATAGGCAGCACAGTCGGAGTCCGGGCGAGACGAGCGGGAGGGCGAGAACTTTCGTCGGATCGAGAATCTTCGTCGGATCGCCATCGGTCCGCGGCTACTTTCAGGTTCGGGCGGAGTTTTTGGTTGAGCCAGGAGAGGTCCTTCTCCTTGCAGTGCACCATGACGAAGTCCACCAGGAGGATCTCACTTTTCCTTTCCTCTTGCAGCGCTAACAGTCTCTGCTCCTTTTCTTGCACACGCTGGATGGCCCGCTGCAGCGGCCAGGTGTCGGTGTTCTCAAGCAGAAACCGCTGGTCCGCAGACACGTGATCCAGCTGCTGGAGACCGAACTCGAAGTACGCCATCGCGTTCGGGTTTCTCTTAGAGAGAGAAAACCAGCCATCCGAAATCCAGCCATCTGGATCGGAGGAGCAGGAGATGAAAGTTAGTGTCTACTCTATGTATAGGTGTACTTCTACTTCTACACAGAGTGCACGAATTGCATTCATAAACCGAGAGCAAGCTGCGACAACGCCCAGAGCAGATGCGGCCGTCAACACCCCGAGCGAGCCGCCACCCCCGTCAGCAGTCAGCTTTCCGAAACAAGCGCTACCAAGCTTCAGAAACTCTCCCAGATCATCCACCCTAGTTTGTGGCCACCGGACCATGAGCTCGAAGTACGCCATCGGAACTCGAAGTACGCCATCGCGTTCGGGTTTTTCTTACAAAAACAATCCGATCGGAGGCCACGGTAGATTTTGACTACTCCGCTATAGCCGATAAGTAAGTTTTCGCAACCCCTTCGATGGTTGGCCCACGGCCCGACCGTGGGCTTCTTCTTGCGGGGGTTGCTACAATAAACATCAACGCCCAATTTTTATAGCTCGGTCGATTGTAACAGAAACTTACACAACCCATGTGCTGCGGAAAGCACAGATACAAAGACATAGCTTTGCGAGCCGCGGGAGGAGCGGCCCCGTACGAGAATACGGGGCCGGTGGGAAATCGCCCATGCAAAAGGGGCCGCAGCCTGATCACCCTCCTTCCTCCGACCAGTTCTCTGGGGCTGGGTCTCCCCGGTAACAAAGTCGAGTCGAGCCTCCGCGACCAGAAGGAAGGCCATGATTAAGGGTGGCGCGCAGTCGGAGTCCAGGAACTGCGAGTTTTGTTTTGTCCGCGCGATGCCGCTGACTGTCTCTCCGGACAGACCACAGCCGTCCGATGCCGTCGAATCTTCGGCCAGAGCGGACTAGTCTAGCACTAGTAAAGTCCACTCCAACTACGCAGCTGCAACATCAAACAAAACCGTTTAGATAGGAATTGCCTCCTCGATGGATGAAAAAATGCCATTGGTAAAGCACAAATCCTATCGATCATCCAAAAAAATTTAATTATCAAAAGGAAAACTACCACTTCCTTCTGGTAGACCCTCGGCGTCTTGGTCATGAAGTAGGCCTCGAGGAGGGGCGGGCGCTTGTTCTCCCCGTAGTACGCGTCCAATTTCCGCTGGAAGTGGGACACGGAGAACGTGTAGTCGTGGATACAGGACTCCTCGGTGTGATTGTTGCACCAGGACATGCTGTAATCTGAAAAGCAGCCGAACGCGTCCGCAGTGCGAAGGAGCGCGAGGAGCGCGGCAGCCGTCGAAAAAGATAGTAGCAGCTCTAGCCCCCGAATTTGTGGTTTTCGTTTCCTTTTCTCTGCCGATGATTTTTTTTTCAGAATTGGCTCCGTGGCGCGGCGATCGTCGTCGTAAAGAGGAAGGCTCGATGCGCGGCCCACAAGGTGCCGGCACATGGCGCGCGCGAGAGATGTTGGGAGAGTCGCACACTTTTTGCATGCAGAAGCAACTTGTCCTTCCCGAAGCATGATGCCGGCCTTTGCTCTGCAAAAGGTGTGGAGGCGGCTCAAAACGAAGTTTGCGAAGCACCCACACGAACTTCGACTCGCATCATTTCATTGCCCACGCACCCCCGCGCGATGCATTTCGCGCAGCGGGCGGTCCCGGATGAACAACTTCGTATGAAATACACTGCGAAGGCGCACACGACTCAGGGGACTGATGTATCAAAGCGCGCACACGATAGCGTTTGACTTGGAGGGAGCTGATGTATCACAGCGAAGACAAAGGAGGAAGGATCAACATTCTGCGCGTTTGAAAACTCCGAGCCAGCGGGGGCCTTTTTAAAAAGCAAGCTCCTCATCAGCGGAGGCGCGAGACTGTAGGTAGAGTTTACCAACGCACCGGCCACGCGGCGCGACACGCGCCCCGCACTGTGATCAAATTCTCGCGAATGCGCCCAAAGACTCGCAGAGGGTGCACAGAAACCGAAGGCGACGGGGAGAATGCCGCAGAACCGCGCATGCTCTTGCACCTCAATCCACCACCAGCCTGCGGGAGCTGTGAAGAAGTAGCAAGCAGGCGGGGGCAACGTGGAGCCGCAGGCCGCCTGCCGATTACGGGGGTAGAGGATCGCAAACCGCCGCCCCCTGGTGGTAGCAGTGTAGGGGTGGCCGCTGTTGTCGTCGTACCGAAGGAGATGGCGCATGGCTGTGGAGCAGCAAAACTCCAGGGGGTAGATGTCGCCGGAGGGTCTCCCGGCCTGCTCTCGTTGCTGCGGGGGGTGCGCAGGGGGCACAAGCTGCGCCAGTGGCTGCGTAAAACGCACCAGGCGACGCCGAGAGCGCTGCGGCCGTGCTGGTGGGGGTCAAGGGCTATCCACTGGGCCGCCCTGCGTATTTTCTGAGTGGAAACACCACCCAGGGCCTTGCTTTGGTCATTGATAAGTCCCCAAAATTTTGGCGCTTTTTTTGCTATGGCACCGACCTCGGGGGAGCCTTGCGCGGACCCCGTGCGTTTTGGACCAATCAACCAAGCCACGTGGAGATGACAGACGGGCAGCCGCCGGGAAAGGACGAGCGGCGCCAGCCGAGCGGCCAAGCCGCCGCGGCTATGGCGATGGTGTGGCCGCGGTACGACAGCAGCCCGGCAGAGTTCAAGCGCACACCAAGCAGCAGCCACGAAGCGCGCCCCCGGCGCGACCGCGCACTGAGCCCGGCCGCGCAAAACGATGGTCGCCGGGAAGAGCGGCAAGGCGGAGCAGGGGGCCGCGCACCGCGTTGGGGCCGGGCGCGAGTCCGGCAGCGCAACGCAGGGAGGCAACAAGAAGAAAAGCCCCCGCACATTGAGATGCGGGGGGCCATGGGCCGCCTGCACTGCCAGGGCAAACGAAGGAAACGACCAAGGAAAGGACTGGGAAACGGCCTAAAAAATTGGACCAAGGAAAGGACTAAGGAAAGGACTAAGGAAAGGACTAAGGAAAGGACTAAGGAAAGGAATAAGGAAAGGAC
>RXOD01005282.1:0-14933 GCA_005223375.1 Amoebophrya sp. AT5.2 | reverse complement strand
AAGTGGCTTGGTAGCCGCACCACCGCCGCCAATGTATTTGCCACGTTGACGTTGAACAAGCACGTACAAGAGGGGCCAACAAAGAGCACGTTTCTTCTGAGGAAATTCGTGACCAACACACCGAAGAGGAGGCCACTGTGCGAGTGCGGCGCGAGGCACCATCCTGATGCCCCAGTTCTGAGTGACCATCAGCTCGCGTGTTCGGACGCTCCGAAGGAACGCACGCAGCTTCGCCAACATCAATCCTGCGATGGGAAGCAGCACCTGATCGCGGGGGAGGGTTGTCCATTTTTCTTTGATAACAAGCCTGTCGCGCACGATGAAAGGACTAGCACGCTCCAATTGTGGAAGGACGGGCCACTGGACGAGAAGGGGAAAAAGACCTTGGAGGTGGCGTATTCCGAAGAGCTGTTTTCGGTGTACGACCAAGTCATGGGCTGGTGCCACCGCGTCCTGAGCAGCGAGCGCACGCGCGGCGGACTCACCAGAGTGGACCCGGAGCTGGTTGCCGCTTCAACTTCAACTTCCGCACCCTCCAGTAGCGCTGGTTGCCCTGCCACTGGCAGGGATTCCGGTAGCGGTACGTCTTCTGCTATCGGAGGCTCAGGGGATGCGGCAAAGGACAAGGAACGAGCTGAGCTGGCCCGCACGGCGGTGTACCCGGACCAAATCAAGCAGATCGCGATTGAGATCCTCGTACACTTCGGCGTGAACCTACAGAAACGGCTCCGCAACAGCGTGATCCGGGTTCTCATCGATCGCTTTCGAGTCGCAATGCGCAAAGCAATCGCCGAGGCTGGTGCTGCTGCCACCGGCTTCGTCGCCGCCGTCCGTCTCACTGCGGGCTGCGGTGCCGAAGATGGTGACGCAGACGGAGCACCGCTGCCGGGCACAGGGCGTCGGAAGAGAAAAAGGAAACAAGCGAAAGCAAAGCCCAGGCGACCCATAGCTCGAAGCCGGCTCGGTACCTCTGCGGCGTTGACTAAAGATGACGGAGCGCCTCCGCCCCCGCCGCCGTCTGGGGCTGCAAAAGCAAATCCGGGTATACTACTGGCTGCTGAGAAAAACTCGGCGAAGAGGTCCTCGAAGGATGCAGTGACGGAGGCGGCGTATAAATCGCTGACGGATGCGACAGCTGCCCAGTTGGAGGAGGCGCGCCGCGATCGATTGCAGCGACAAGAGGTGTCTGCCAGCAATGCGAAGGACCGTGCTAGGCTGGAACAAACTGAGCGCACTCTGGTAGACAAGTTCGAGTTACCGGCGGCATTGACAGAACAAACGCTTGAGCTTTTTTCTGCTGCTAATGCTAACGAGGACCGCGCCGACGAGGACAAGGTGACGCTGGAAATCAACGCGCACGCAGTGCTGAGCCGAGCGAATTCGAAGGCGCGAGTGCAGATTGAAAGCGCACTTGGCCGCGGGAAAGCAAAAGCGAAAGCGGGGCCACCGCGGCCGGCGTCATCTCTTTTCACAGATGGGTGGGGCAGTGCTGAGGGTAGCCCAGGCCGCTACGATTACACGTCTCATCCTGCGAAAGTGTGTTCCTCGACCGCCTCCGACCCTACCTTGTTTCGCATGCGCGACGCAATCTTGCTCATCCTTGAAAACCAGGTAAAATTGGATCAGTCGGGGCATCGGAACTTGCAGCAGATATCCGGCGCGCCTGGCTCTACAGATGTAGTTGATGCGCCGGCACCAGGGCGCCACAGCTTGACCTTTGCGTATGGTCTGCCACAGTTCATAGCGCGCGCTCCGCACGACCCTGCGGCTTTGCTTGCAGTATCTTCTTCGAAAAACAAGTTGGACATTGGGGTCTTTCTGTTCAATGATTTAGTCCGTCCCGGATTCGAATCGCCGCACGAAGGGAGTCTGTCGTCGTTGACAAACACTATTCAGGGTCTGGTCCAGAATTTGGACATGATCGAGGCAGCCGCCGGTGGCAGTGGCTGCAAGAGAACGGCATCAGGATCAGCTTCTTCATCGAAGGCCGCGGCTACCACGAAGAAAAGTAAAATAGGCGTGAGGGGGGCATGGGCAACCTCAAAACCGGCACAGCGAGGCAAGAAGCCCTCGAGCGAGCAACAGTCACGCGGGCGAAAGTTCGCGGTGCCGGCCAAACGCCATAATTTTCTCAGGAACTCGAACTCCGCCAATGGTGCCCGGAGAAAGGCTTCCGCACCGTCGGCAGGTACCCACCAGGCGGCGGCCTTGCTGCTTGGGAAGGTCTCGCAGGCTCTCGACAACCGCGTCAAGGAACTTTATAAGGGCGCTGCTGCCACCGCTGCTGCTGCGCGGCGGGCCTTGGTAACCGACTCGGAAGGTGTGATCGAAGCGTACACGCGTCCCGCCGACCTTCCTCTGGAATTGCGCGAGCGCATCGTAAAGCAGGAGAGCAACGCGCGTCGACGGAAGACGCTGCGCTACAGGCCGGCGGGGGCGTCGCTATCGCGGGGCGGTGGGGGCGCCGCAGCCGGACCGCCTACGCTTGCTGGCACCATGTTGCGCGGCCTTAGCCTGTGGCGGCAGCTCACGGACGGTTTCAAGCCGGTGGTGGAAAACAAGCTCGCCTTCGTGGTCGACGCGGCCTCCGCGAGCGACGGACGAGCGGAGAGACGGGCGCGAAACAACTATGCACACGTTAAGGTAGCGCCTTACCGCGCACTGCGGCCGGACGAGCCCGAAATGAAGTACTGGCAGACCCATCTGTTCGCAGAGGTTGTGGTGCGACAAATTCTGCGGGCCGTTGACGCGATCGCGGAGCTTTCGGACCGGTTCTCGGCGCTGCGGTGGGAAGATGCGAAAGGACTATCCCGGTACACGAGCAGCGAACTTGGCACCTCCGGCTTCGAGTTGTTCGGCGACGAACTGGTGTACCTGCGTGAAAACAAAACATTTGCGGACGAGAATAAGATCGGCAGCCGGCGAATGGAGCCGGGACAACGAGCGAAGGCGCCCACAAGCGCTTGGAGGAAACCGTGGAACCGGCCACAGAGCGAGACGAACGAGAGGCCTCTGTACAAGGATCCTCATGGGCGGTATAATACTAAGAAGGCAACCAAGAAGGCGGGCGCCTGTTCCCCAATCTGTGGGCGTCCCGACGGACGTCAAGACCGCCAAAAAGGCGCGGACCGGGGAGAGTGCGACGCGTGCGACGGTGACCAGGGAACACGCGGCGCATGCTGCAGGCGAAACGAATCCAGCGACCCACCCGAGTGCCGCTTGCCAGGAATCCACTGGCAGTACCCGAAGGCCGACTACGCTCAGTGCGTGTTGCTGCCGGGCCGCATGTCTCCGCGCAAGCTCGCCAAGGAGAAGGTTTACGCGCAGGAGCAAGCGTCATCTCAGCTGGGAGGCCACCACGAGGTAGCCCAGTTTGTCGACCCGATTGGCGCTGTGATGTTTGCCGGATACGGTCCTGGAGGGGTGTTCTTTCCCTCAGTGGGCGGCAAAAGAGCGGAGCGGCAAAACCGGTTCCGGGGTAAGCGTCTTGAAAGTGCCAGCCCTGAAACATCCACAACCTCCACAGCCGCCCACAGGGACGAGGAGATGCAGCAGAGCCATCAAATGCACGCTGAAGAGGTGGCGGCATTGTATGAGCCTGTGGAGTACGACGACACACCCGTGGAGCACGGATATGAACAGATCGATTGCAACCCCGCCAGATTTGGCGTTACGGAAAGCCAGTGGTCTGCCTACAAGCTGAAGGAAGCCGCTGCAGCACTGGCGTCCTCGACCTCGTCGTCCGCTGGTGGTGGGTCCGCATCATCCAGGGTCAGCGCGGGCTCGTCTACCTCTACGCCACCTTCGCTCTTGAGCTTGCAGACCCCCGTTCCTCCGCCCTGGGCATCAGCGACCGGAGAGCTCACGCCCTACAACAATGCGTGGAACCACAAGAAAGAAAAAAAGGGCTACGAAAAAATGGAAGATTTTGAATTGTATAGCTCGTCAACGGTCGGCGGAACCGAGTTCACTTTTCCCGAGCAAACCGCGGCCTGCCTGGGGGTGCGGGGCGCGCACCTGCTCACGAAAAGTGAAGAGCTGCTGAACTTTTTGCGCTACCAGCTATTCACTGCCTACGTGGAAGTACCAATGCGGAAAGAATTTGACACCCTCCGCAAAATCTCGTCGCACCCGGAGCCAAAGGAGTACCTGTTGCAGATTGCGGTGCGGAAGTCGCAAATGGCTATGCAACACTACGAGGATGCGAAGTCGGACGGCGACGAAGACCAAATGGCAAAAGCGAAGAAAGATCTGGAAACGGCATTCATTCCCCCCAGCATCGCGGGCGGGATGCTGGAGGCGCTCATGCGTATGGTCTTCGGCGATGTAGAGCTGGAGGTCGTCGAAGATGAGCAAGATGAGGATAAATACGCGCCGGTACGAACATCATCACCCGGAGAAGCTGGTGCTGCCTCCGGCAAGTCGACCGTCAGGGGCGGTCAAAGAGCGACCACGGCTGCCGAAGATCGACGGAAGAGCCGCGCGCACTTTACTGGCAAGAGTCGGTTTGTCCGTTCCGGTAGTGCCTTCTCCTCTACTGCATCCGCTAGTTCATTCTCGACAGGACCAGGAGCACGAAGGAGCCTGCGACGCAAGCGGCAAGAGGAGCGGGTTGCGGCCCTCGGGGAGATGTTGCCAACGCGGCCCTTTAATGCTGCGGAACGCGCCGCGCAAGCAAAACTGCTGGATGTAAACCTAAACTTAGATGAAGCTACTAGCGGAAACGACCGACGCAGCCATGGCCATGCAGCATCTCCGTACGCGCTCTTCTCGGTCGACAACACCTCCCACGAGGACCGCGAAATCATTTTCGGGAATACGTACAATGTGGTCATGCAAAAGCTGATCAATGTCACGACGCAGTCCCGGGATAAGGACGGAGCACAGGATCGCGCCGAAAGAGAACGAAGGCGTCGGAGCCGTTCGCAAACGCAGAGCAAGGACGGTTCCACTACCACCTTGTACAAGCTAGAGCCCCACCACGAGCCCCTCTTCCGCGACCGCATCGCTCTGAAGAGTTTGCCTCTCTTCGGGGTAGCGTCCCTGTCGGACGAGGGACAGGGAACACGGAAAAGCAAGAAGCACCAGACGCAAGTGGCGGGGGCGCAGGCGGAGGAGCAGGGTCCCCTACGGCATCAGCGGCTTGCCCACAGCTCCGACTTGAAGAGAGAGATCAACGAATGGAAGGAGGAGATCTTCCAGAATATGGTGATGCCGAGTTTGTTGTCTGCGGGAACGGTTCTGACTAAAACCCTCGTGGATCGCATTTTATTCCACATCCTCGAACAGTTCCGCAAGCTAAACGTGTTCTCGATCGCCGCGGGAGCGGGAGGGGCAGGGGACATCAACGCACGGCTCCTCTACCAGGTGACAAAGTTTCTGCTCGACCGCATCACCGCGGGCGATGTCGTCTTGTCCAGGCAACAGCTGTACCAGATCGTCGTTGCGCTGAGCCATTCGAGTGAGGCGCTGGGCAAGGACAACGGCGAGACGTACGAAAGGCTTGCGTCGAACGCGTTCGCAGAGCAGGATGCTGACCTGGAGGACCTGGCGTTCCGAGGTGTCATCCCGCCCTCGTGGGGCGTAGTACCCGTATCGGGCAGCAGCAGCGCAGGGACCACAGCTGGCAGGGCAAGTCCCCTGGAGCGCCACAATTTTCTGTTCAGAGAGCGGAAGCCGCACGGTCCGGGTTGGTACGAAGATCTCGAGGAGGACCTAAGGGCTGCAAAGGAGGAGTTCGGAAAAGCAAAAGGTACGCCAGGCGTCGCGTTAGGCGGGACGCAAGCAGCGAACAGTCGGGACACAACTTCTGCTACGAGCAAGCGACGGCCTCGTCCTTGGAGAAATGTCAGCACTCGGCAGCGCAAGGTGTTAGACGTGGTACGCTACATTTTTCTTGACGTGCGGCGGACGCTGGTAAGATTCCTTGTGGAAGCGATGAAGCCGGTCCTTTTGTCCTCAGAAGAAGTGGAACGCGACGAGCACGAGAAGATCGGTGAGCAGAACAACAAGCCAGGGCTAGAACCTGTCGTTGAACCGGATTGGAGCACGTTTCTGGAACAGAAGATACCGACATTTGTCTCACAAGATGGGGAGCCCGGTGGCGCAGGCGGTGGAGACGTTGAAGTCGGGACGGAAGAAGTAGTTTCAGTGCGCGATCTACTTCTCCGCGAGTTCTCGATGCTCTACTACAGCCGGGTAAACTTCCCCAAAGGCGGCCTGCGCGACTTTTCCGTGCCGAGCAAGTTGTGGCCTTATGGTTTCAGCTACGTTCAAGAGCTGCGGCGGATGGTAACAATTGCAAACCAATACGCGAGCACACAGCGCGAGAATCTCGCTGATTATCAGTTCCAGTTCACGCCTTCGGAAACAAAACAAGTGGAGGTAGAGCTTTTGGCGTTGGACCGAGCAAATGCTAGGGAGGAGAAGAGTTTCGAATTCGATCTGCTGAACTTGCGTAGAACTTTGCTGTTTTTACCTCGTCACACTGCGGCGGGGGAAGTGGAAGAAAGCGCTAAAGAAAGATTTCGTCAGAACGCGCATGCGCAGCAACACTGGCTTTCCGACTTGTACTACGCCTACCACCGCTTTTTGTCGCCCTTCGAGGCTGCAGATCAGTTGGAGATTGTATCTGGGATAAGTCGTGCTGTGTCTAGTGCTCCTCCTTCTGCTACTGGTGCTGGTGGTGCGCGACCTGTCTCTGCTGTCCCTGCTTCCCTATCCCTCTCTACCGCTTCCGTTCCGTCCGCTGGCGCCACGTTGGCGCCGCGAACGTTGCGGACTCGCGAAGCTGCGAGAAGGTCGTCCTTGCTACCAGGGGACAGCGGTCGCGACGAGGACGAGGCGAACTTTCTATTTCTGCGGACGTGGGTCAGGTGGGTCACCAGCGCCTTGCACACGTCGACAGCGGAAGACGCGACTGTCGAGCTCTTTGCGCCGGTGAACGAGGATGAAGAGGCTACTGAAACGCGGACCAGCACCAGGGCCAGGCGCCTTAGTGTAGCGCTTGCAGAAGATCCAAAACTCGGGAAATCGATTCTGAGGCTACTCGTCAACGGCTCCGATATGCCCGAGGCAAACAGCAATCATGCCGAGCGCGGCGGGAGCTCGCCGCTAAGACGGATGCTGCAGGATTTGTTGGGCCTGATTTCGCAAGATTTTCTGTTGCCACACCGTTCTGAAGTGATAGCGATCAATGGAGAGCGGTTGCCGGCTTACAGTCTCTCCCTGGAAAGTGCCGGCGAGGGACCTGTTTCGCCGCCGATACCTGTCAGTGCTGCTCCGGCTCCCTCCGCTCTGTTCTTCCAGGACTTTCTAGCTCTCGCCCGAAAGACGAAATCCGATTCCGCGGAGGCCGCCGGCACACATTCCAGGCGCCACGCATCAAGCAGTGGACGTGGTGGCCACGCAACGATGTCGATGTTGAGTCAGAGAACGGACTGTCTGCGCGAGTTTCTTCAGAAGCGAGCTGATGTCGGAGCCCACGTCTTTCAGTCTCATGCAGACGGAGAGCGAGATGGCCTTCGGCTAACGGAGATTTTGTTTGAAGGTCCTCCGCCAGCTCCCATAAGTCGGGCGAAGCGAAAGTCCAAGTCGCGCCCCTTCGCCGATTGGATCGCGTACGGAAAATCGCAGCGGCGCGTGCAGGAAATCCGACCGCCATTAGAAACGGACGCCTTCGTCGCGAGACTTGCTCGGGAGGATGTGGTGCAGGAACTTTTTTCACCTGATGGCGCAGGAGATTCAGGCGAAGCTGCTGGAGGGTCAAAGCTACGACTTCGATTAAGTACTACAAAAGCTGCGATGTACCAGAATACTTGGGCCACGACCACCAGTTCGGATACAACCGCAGCACCAGCAGCGATGTCGACTTCCGGGGAAAGGAGAGGCAGAGAAGGCTCTAGCGTGCCTGTGACAACTGACTCCAGCAGGGAAACTTCATCGTCGTCTATGAGTGCCAGCGCTTCCTTTGGCGACTTTGCCGCGCACGCCTTTGATGAGTGGCGCATTTGCCGTTTGGGCGAGCGTTGCGGAGGAGCGTGTGCGACAGCGGGCGTCTTCACTCTCTGGAAGGGCGCCGAGGCGGTGGCGTTCTACCAGGCCCCGCACAGTACTATCAGTGATGAAAGAGCAGGCCACGCGCCAGATGAAGTCCTCGTGGCTAACTCCTCCGGAGATGCAGATGATGTCCCTTCGCCTACCCATGAAACCGGCCGCAACGCTGCTGCTGAACCAGTATGCGTACCAGAAACCTTTGGCCATGCTTTGGTCGAAGAGATTTTGGAAGACATCAGGATCAGTGGCGAGGCGATCGCTCGTAGAATGGCCGTTGAGAGCAAAAGTGAGCAAGGACAAAAGGCTGCTCGTACGCGCGCACGAAATAACGAGTTGGCGCGACAGAAGGATAAAGTCCAGTCGTACTACTGCACTTGTCATCCCTCGCTGCAGATTCGCGCACGAAGTCTCCACCACCATCCGTATTCAGGAGCTGAAAATAAGGTGCGGGCAGAGTTTCTGAGAGCCGCGGGTGCTATACTGAACACACTTGCGGTGCCAACGAAGGAGCAGGACCTCGTGCCGTGGACTGTGGAGAGCTGGATGGGTGCCCGTAATGCAGCGCGCAACGCGCAGTCGGACCCCCCCGAGCCCGAGGTGGCCGCGCTAGATCACTATGTTCAGCTTTTTCGAAAAGAGTTTGTCGACGAAGAGATCTTCACGGGGGATGCAGCGATGCCATCCTCTTCTGCAGTACTGTTAGACTATCACTTCACAGCGCGGTACCTCTTGCCACGTATTTTCGCATCTTCTTCATCCCCCCCAGCTGGCCAGGAGGTTGGAGGCGGAGGCGGTGCTGGTCAGGATGGAATTGCAGTTTCGCATCATTCTGGCATCCTCGGACACGGACATCGTTTTCTTCGCAATGCAGCTTCGCGACATTCGCAGTCGGACGTTGTTGACGCAGACACTGCCACTGACCGGCTCACGCGCTTGCTCCGTGCAAGCCGGATCGCGGAGACGCTCCCGCCCGGCGTGAAGCTGCCGCTCCACATTGCTGGCGGGGTGTTAGACGGCTTGCTCTTCCCTCCGGGTCCGGCTGACGGGAACGGTGGGCAAGGTGCAGATGCACCGGATCCGCAACATAAGAGTGCGCTTCTCCTGCAGCCGCAGCGCCCGAGTGCGTTTGCACTTCAAAGCTTGCTGTGGATGACCGACATTGTAGAACAGGCACCAGCAGCTGCACCTGCAGCTGCTTCATTGGAGCAGAGCGAGCGACAGAATCTGCACCTGAGTCTAGCTGCGGCAACATCAGTCGACGCGCTGGTGACTCCGGAGCTTCTCGCCGCCAGGTGCGACCTGGTTCACGCCCACGCATTAGGAAAGACACTGCTGTCGCTGTCCGATGATGTCAAGAGCATTGGTGAAGAACCGGCTACTTCCACGTCCTGTTATTTCCTCCCCGGGAGTACGCGGCCAGAGCTCTTTTACGACAGGCAGGCCGACGCCGAGGCCGACGGATCAGTCACAGCGGCGAACGCGAACGCGACCGCGGCCGCCGAGAAAGACAACGACTATGGCGACAAAGCGACCTTAGTCACGGGACGCCTAGCGCTGCCGGAACGGCCCGAGCTTGATCAAATCAAGCGTGAGATTGCAGTCCACAACGATGCTTTGAAGCGTCGGGGCGTGGCGGAAATTTCAACGATTGAGTGCGGTGGAGCCGACTCGAGGCAGGCGACTACACACCTTCCTTTTAATGTCTGCGTGAAGGCGGCGGATTGGCTCCGGCGAACCCGAGGAAAAACCGAGTGGGAAGCATTTGACAGCCTGCAAACCTTCTACAGGCAGCTGAACAACAGGAGCAGCGGAAAGGGAGAAGCTCATTCCAGTAGGGGCAACGGTCGTGGAAATCGGAGTAGCACGAATCTTGCGCTGGTGTGGAACGTTGTTCGACAAGTGCTCTTGAGAAGGAAGATCGTCGATCCGCTCTTGGTGCAAGCAGGTGGTGCTGGTGCAGCAAGCGGAGCGTCGAGGACGCCCGCGCGCGGCGCCCTTGCGAGAGTGATGCGCCTAAGTCAGGCTCAGGAGCGTCAAGACGAGGATGCTCATGGTGAGCAAATACCACGACAAAGGCGATCAGAGCGACTCAACGCATCGGCGCATGACGAGATCATCGGCATGTCAACGTCGGAAGGCGAAGATGACCTCGAACTGGACTCGGAAGCGGAATCAGTAGTAAGTTTGAATATGGGCAGCAGTTCCCCCGGCCGCAAAACGACACGGACGCGGCCTCCTCCCTCCCCAGGCCTAGGATCGCGAATCGACGAGGAACTGCAGGAACTAGATGCAGAGGCCGACGATTTCTCGCTTTCTGAAGGTGCACAGCAGCACGAGGAAGGGCAGGGGGTCGTGCCACCGCGCGATGCCACGCTTCGGCTTCAGGATTGGCTGCGACAAAGGTTTGAGCCCGCAGTGGCGCATCTAATTGAATGGCTGGACGGTGGAGGACTCCAGTCCGACGAGGTGGGCCAAACCAGGGACCTTGACCTTCAGGGAATCGAAATTAGAGCAGAGACAAAGAGGCGCCGAAGTCACCGCTTTTCGCGAGATCTGGAATTGCTCGCGGCGCTGGAAAATAAGCCCACCGGTGATGACGATGTCCCGGCTTCTGGCTCTATCTTCGCAGCACGTCGCCGACTGCCGGCCCACTTGTTGGGCGACAACGTGCAAGACGTGACTGTAGGCTTGGAACGCGAGTTCGTGCACTTTCTCGCCGCGGAAGACGAGGAGAACGCGATCATGCCCAAAAATGTAGTGCTGAAGGTCTACCGCAACCTCCTGCGGCTGTTTGAGGCCACGATGGCGAAGCTTCTGCAGATGCATCTGACGACGGAAACTGGTAGCCCAGCCAGTGGGGATGATTTTGAGCGGGCAAAATACGTTTCGGCGCCGTTGTTTCAAAAGTTGATCTCGAAGCTTCTGGTGCGCGTGCTGCAGGCAGTGTGGAAGATGCGCAAACTCAACCTGGCGAGGGGGCATGATGAAGATGTCGCTCAACTACTGCAAGAAGGTGGAAGAGGAGGAGGGCGAGAGTTTGAGACAGAGCGAGTCATCCAAAGCGCCACCCTATTGCTCGTCCGCAAGACGCTGTGGAAGCTCAATGTAGTAGCGCTCCCGCCTTTGCAGCGATTGAAAACTATCCCTGGAGCGGGCGATGGACACGCTGGAGGGGACGTCGATGAGGATACGGCACGGGCAAGAGAAGAAGATGCTGAGTTTGCAATCGACGCTGAGCAACAGCAAGCGCCGATTTTCTCTGACGAGGGAGCCGACGAGGACGACACGCACGGCGCCAATCTTTTTGAGCCAGAAATACAACTAGGTGCAGACTCTAAGTTGCAGGAGCAGCAAGATAGAGATTTTTTGTCGCGAATTGGGGAAATTCAAGTCAGGGAGGCTGTGCTCATAGCCGAGAGCAGGTGCGGAGGACAGCAGTTGAGACTGGCACGCAACGTCCTAGCGCGATTGCAGCAGCTGGGACTGTTGCTTCCGCCGCGGGTGGTCCAGCAAACGGAAGCACAGCAGGTTCGAGCGGACGAGGGCGCTGCATCACCCAGGAGCACCACGCGACCGCTGGCGCTGCGGGAGCGTTTCAATAACGCCAACGCAATCGCGCGAAGATTGGTTACCGCAGGACTCCTTGACCTCGTGCGCGCTGCATTCTTTGACGTCGACGCGCACCGGCCTGCTGTGCAGGCGCTGGAAAAGTTGGTATTTCCATTCCCCCCGCAGAGGGAGGGGACAGAAGAGAGTCTCGCCCCGCTTCAGCTTCTGCAGCCGTTTGCTCCTGAAAGAATTTCCACTCCGATCCAGACTCTCCCACACACTGAGAATCTGCGCACCAGCACCCCTCGGAATTCCGAGGTATCTACCGAGACGAGATCTGTTGACCCTGAATCTCGTCTCGTTCTGGTGGCGGACCTCAATGCGGCACTGACGACCGTCATCCGGCCGAATGCGCTGCGCCGCGCTTCACAGGTACCGTCGTTTGATCAAGATGGGGGCACGGGGATCGGGGCCGCCGCGAGTGAGACCGTAATAGTTCCGCACCGGTTCGTTACTGTTGGCAACCGTCGCAGTTTTTCGCTGAGCCGAGAAGACGAAATGAACATGATGCGCCAGAAGTATGGTTTCGAAGGTGCAGCACCGTTGCGCAGCGACAGCATCTTCACGGACCGGGCACAGTCTACATCTTCGGTTCTAAGGACGCACCTGCTCGGGCGGCCGTCGAGTTCGGTGGTTCCCGTTTCCGTCGACCTCAGCTATTCCAGTGGACACGCGCACCGCTTGAACAAATTGAGCGATGAGTGGCATCTCCTTCGAGTGACGAGCTCGAACAGCTCAGCTAGCAGCTTCGCTCCTGTCTTTGCCGCTTCCGCTGCGGACGGTGAGGAAGGCGCGCGCATCGTCCTAGGAAAGCATCAAACTCGGACCCGACCTCAGCGCGCATCGGGGTACGAGAGTGAGAATCTGTACGCAGCGCCTGCATTTTGGAGTGGTATCAATCGTGTTGAAAAGGAGCAACGCCCTCTCCGAGCCGACGCCTCCGCGGACCTGGAAAGACTTCTTATGACCTACACCGCACACGATTTGATGACCCAATTTGAGAAGGAGAGACGAGACCACGACGTCGACCTGGCCGGCTCTGGTGCAGCTCTCAGCCTTCGTTTGCCTCTCGTCTCGTTCACGCAGAGGCAGATGCAGTCAGAAGCAGACCTGGCATTCGGTAGCCTGCACGTGGACTTCAACTTCGTGGTCGAGCAGGATCCAGGCAGCCGCCGCAATGGGACGCGACTGGTCCTGCTTGAAGACGACGACATTGAGCTACTTCTCGATGGTTTGCGTCCAGCGCAACGTCTTTCTTTTCTGTCGCAAGAAACTCTGTCATTACTCAGCGAGGTGTTGCGGATCGAAACTCACCAGCTCTTCGTCATCGGAAAAACGACCGGTTCACCATCCACGTCACCTGGGACCCATCATACAGGGACGCCTGAGCAGGAGCGGGATTTTGAAGTTGGTCTGGTGTTAAACGATAACAAGACCCAATCATGGAGAAACGACTCCAAGTCCGGACGACCATATCGCTTCGGCCTCGGCGACATAGAGATGCGTGTGCTGCACAAGCGCGTCTCGGCCTTCTATGCGACATCGGGTAGTACCGCGGCGGCTTTGGATTCACATTCAGCGTTGGTTCCTGGCAATATTTTGGCCATTTTGAAGGAGGTTCTAACACCGAAGGTAGTAGTACGACGAGAACGACGCCCAGCGCAGAACGCGTCGGGGGAACCCGGACTCCAGAATCGGTTCCTGGAAACACGACTTGTCGTCGATATCGTGCAGTATGACATCGTCTGGGAACGGCACATTGCTACAGATCGTCCTGGCTCCGACGTGTTCGAGACCACGACGGACGACCGAAATATGAACACGACGGGGCCCGATGACATACAAATTCGCGACAGCGTGACTACCCTCCGGGCACTCCTCCAGACTAGACATGATCAAAAAACAACCACAAGGAAAGCAGCAAGAGCCGCTGTTGCCGCCGCATTATCTACAACTCCATCCGCGCCGCCAGACGAAAGCAACGAGAGCACCACAGCACAACTAGTGGCTGCGCTCGGTGGGTGGTCTCCGTTTGCAGCGAGATCAATTTTGCGAGAATTGGGTGCACGGCACCGGACACAAGAAGCTGCCAGCGCCTGGAACAAGTTCGTGCATGGAGGGAGCGAGGGCGTTCCTGAGGAGCTAATGGATGACAGAACTGGCACTCTGCTCCCCCGTAATGCGCTGTCGGAGTTTCCATCAAGATTTGCGGAGTTTGTTCGCGATCCTTCACGAAAGGCACACACAAATGCACTGATGCCTCTGCACCTCTCTCTCCCGTATCTTCTGACTCTGGTTCCGGACCTGATGCTCGTCCCTGAACTGACAGCGACTTGCCAAGACCCAGTCGACGGCTGGTTTCTACGTGGATACATCGAGGCTGACCGCACCCCCAAAAATAGCCAAAAAAGTAGTAGACGAGATCGGGGTGGCGCTGGCGTTCGTGTCTGTCGGCACGCACAAGACCTCGAGCCCCGCGTGGCCGTGGAGATCGTCGTAATAGGCGAGGAAGAACGAGTACAAGAAGTGCAAGAGCAAAAGTCTGAGTTCTCGGATGACCAGGGCCCGAACCCTTCTCCGCTACTGTCCACAAAAACAATGCTTCGGGCCGGTTCTGCTGCCCTCCAGCCCGGATTCCTTGTCTCGATTACGAACTGGAAGGGGATTTTTCGCGGCTTCCCACAGGAGCAGGACGTAGACGTACTAGGACAAGCAGCACATCGGCATCATGCACAACGGGAAAGCCCAGCGCAAACCGCCAGCGAAAGCGAAAGCGACGACGAAGATCAGGATATGGAAAGGGAAACTGAATCTGATGAAAGCGATAGAGATGTTGACGGGAGTGCATCCGATCGGGAGGAGCATGAGGAAGACTACGACGGCCGCTGCAGCACTACACCTTCCAAAGTCCCCCCGTCACCGGCGTCGTTGCTTTTCGCGTACGATGCGCTGGCAAGCCGCTTAGCCTTCCTTGTCCAGAAGCCAAGAGAGAAGGTACGACAGCTTCGGTAGCAGAACAGAGGATGCGCCGCCGCCGCCGGGTGGTCCGAGCTACGACGACTACAAGAGCAAAATCAACGAACCGCCGACGTTCGGTCCCGAAGAGGTCGAGTCCTCCGAGCAGGGCGCTGGAAACAAGTCCAAATCTTCCTCGTCTGCCCCCTCCGCGGGGAAGGACGAGGACGAGGACGCCGATATTAACGCCGACGACCAAGTACTTGTCCACGAGGTCGAGGAGGAGGAGGAGGAATCGTGCGCCCTGCGCTCCT
>RXOD01005281.1:0-14940 GCA_005223375.1 Amoebophrya sp. AT5.2 | reverse complement strand
GCACACCAGATTTCTTCTTCTCCGCGGCACCACTCTCGTCCGGCTCCAACGCTGGGGGTGTAACGTGTTCGCGCTCGGAATGAGAATCTGCTGAAGAATTTAGCGAGCTGGTGGTTTCTTGTGAGGGCGTCTGGGCAGCAGCTTCTGTTACTGTAGCCGCTTCATCTTCTGTGGCCGAGGCCGTTTCGACGGAGGATGTCACTTCTTTTTCCACAGGGTCGGGTCTCCTTTCAGCTTCTGCTTCAGACCGTGTCTCGTTTTGGATTTTTTGCTGCTGCTGATTTTTTTGTTCGAAGGAGCCTGCCGGCGCCTCGTCGTGGTCTGCTCCCGCGGCGCTGGAGGCTGAAAATCCTGCATCTGCGCGCGAATCGGAATCTGCCTTTTGTTTTTGAGCGCTTGTTTGATGCCTTCTGTGCGGCTGTTCGGGCTCACTATTGCCCCCGTCTTTTTCCTCCACGGCGCGCAGCACGCTCGGTGGTACCCGTGTCTTGAACTTGATCTCGCTTTCCTGCACGGGGTTGCTTGGAGCGGCTGGCGCGATCAGATTTCGCGACCCCACCCAGAAATCAAACAACCACGCAACGATCGCGATTGCGATCCCGAGGAGGGTTGTCGCGGCGGTCGCAATCTGGAACTTTTTGCTCGAGCCCGTTGTTTTACTGGAGGCCATTTTGCTTCTTGACTACTTCTACTTTGTAGATTGATAATATAGAGGAGCTGTAGGCCGTTAAAGTTAATCCAATGAATATGCGTCTTCTCGCCGTTGTATCTGCGTTTCAACTTGCACCTCAATTTCCTTGTCTAGTGTGAACATGTCCAGCTGCAGCTCGCAGCCATTCTCGTCATCTCTTCACGACTCGCTCAACCACCGTCGGACGAGCGACGGCTTCTGGTGAAGATCCCGCGCCAGCACTAACACTAAACCTAAAGTAGATGAATACATTTATATTATTCAGGAGCTGGCGCTGGTGGAGCAGCACTACATCGGCACTGTAAGTGCTGGCTCAATGAATAAAATTCCTTTGTGCTTTCGTCCGTGAAGGTAACCGTAACCGTATCGGTATCCGTGTGCAATTTCGATTATTACAATACGCAGAAATAGCCACAGGATACATGATGATGAAAAGTATGAATGAGGACTTTGTTTGAGACTCAACAAAACAATGAGCTTTGATTCGAAAAATGATTGCGAAATGGGCCGCGGCCGCGCCGAGCGTTACTTCCGTCGAGTTTACTGTGATTCGTCGCGCCACGTGCACGTCAGTGTCTATTTTAGTACGGCAATTTCACTGCATGTTCTTTCCCAGTCGTACTTTATGTAATTCCACGAATGTGTTTTGCTCCACTCCATGTTGGACGGCCAGAGATTCAACCCATGTTTCTCGTCGTGGATATACCAGTAGTAGGCGTAGCCCAGCCCTATCCCCGTCGCATGGCTCAGCCAAGCGGTCTGCGGTTCGGACGCGGGCGTTGACCTTGCAGAAGTACTCCCGAACCCGCCTCCGCGCTGTTCGACCCGGTAGTTCCACGCATGAAAGTCAATCCCTCGTCGCAAACGGCCACGCGACGCCAGGAGTGCATAAAATAGCGCCATCCCTCCGTTCACGAGCAGGTTTACGTCCGCGATCTGGGAAAGCGACAGCGACAGTCCCGGCACCGGGAACACCATGCGCACCCGCCGCTCCGGCTCGACGCACGCGGCCAGGCTGAGCAAGCCCATCAGGGCGCCGGAAATGCCGAGCACCGGCCGTTGTGCGCCGCTGAGGCAATGAACCAAAATAGACGCGGCGCCCGTGGTGAGAACGAATTTCGTGTACTCAACGCCGGCAGTGGTCGGGTAAGTGACCGCGCCGAGGAGAGGGGAAGGAGAGGACACAACAGGGCTCACGCCGTCGAGAGCCGCGCGCCGCTTGTTCGCGAAGACCTTTTCGTTCACGCAATCTGCCACTTTCTCGAACACGCGCATGTCGTTAGACCCGAGCAAGCCGGAGAGCACGAAGAGGGCTCCGCAGTTGAACAGGAAATGAAGCGGCTTCTGGTGCGACAAACACGCGAGCACCGGTGTGTAGAGGCACTTGGGGAAGTTGGCGGCCCTTAAGTGTTGGCGGCTGCAGAGCAGGTTGTGCAGGCAAAAGCGCTCGAGCCGCGGAACCTGCCAGGCGGCGAAAAAGGCTGCGTTTGCAGCGAAGATGCCTACGAGGGCGCGGTTGAGAGATTCCTCGTGCTTCCTCCGGCACTCGGGGTCCGATGCCCGCTCGTTAGCAGCGGACGCGAAAAGCGGAAAGCTGAAATTATCACCGAACCCGTCAAAAAGTGGCGCGGGCAAGCGATTTCGATGGGCGTCCGGGTCTGCGCTGCCAGTCCAAAAAGGGACGGAGAATGGCGGTCTTGGTCCTCGCCCTGACGGACCTCCACAGCTGCCCTCCGCTTCTCCGCGAAATCCAAGTTGCTCGGCTAGCTCCCGGCCCCCTTCTACCGCTCCTGCAAGCGCACCCTGCACCGCCTCGCGCAATTCCACCGTCGCCCGGGAGACTTCACGACGCAATTCCGCCACTTTGCGCTCGACGTACTCCAAATCCGATTCTTGTCGCCGCACTCCTGGCATCGAAAACCCGAAGACGTCGGCGAAAAAGTCCTCCACTGCAGCCGATGCCGATGCGCCACTGCCGCGAGCGCTATCTTCGCCACCACTCCCGAAGAGAATCTGTGGTGGTCGTGGTGACGGATCGATACCTCCCATCTGGGCAAAGGAGTGCTCGAACATGCTGTTGCTGTTTGCTCCGCGCTTCCGCTCGGCCTGGACCCTTTCGATTTCCCGCTTCGCTTCCGCCCAGACGAAGAGCGGCTGGAAAAAGGTCATGTTGAGAACCATCTGCCCCGTCTGCAGCACGCGTTCGACCGTCCGCGCGAGCTCGCCGGTGCGAGCGGGTGGTGCGGTCCTGGGACGTAATCGTGAAGAGGATGAACCCCCGCCGAGGACGCACGACGGACCCCCGGCGGTGGAGGAAGTTGAAAGTCCACCATTTTCGGAGACAAAGACGTTTCGATCCGCGTCCGCGACACTGGTGTTGACATCGTAGACTTGGTGTTGAACTTGCAGCTGGTGGCTCCTGAAAGACCACATCAAGTCAATCCATCGACAAAACTCAATCTTTGCGATGGTTTCATCACACTGTGTGTGCTCGCGTTCCTCGCGTGCGCATTGTCACTGCAGCTACCACGTGCTTCACTGAGTACCAGACTCCTGAGTTCCACGTTCAACTCCTCAGGACCTTTACTCATCCTCGATAGTACTTGCTGAAGAAGATGTGATCATCGATGGTAAAAAATAAAACTTTAAAAATAGATCAACGGTCGGAAAACTGCATGCACGTGCTGTTTCGTTGGATTTCATCGTCGTGACTAGATCATGAAGATCATATTCAAATTCATTCCTTATCCTTCTTGGACCGATGTCTTTTCGCGGTACGAGAGGCCGCGGCACGAGCGAGGGGAACAAGAAAAGTGGCGCTGGTGCGGATTGATTCCGAACTACGTTCGCGAGTCGAAGTCGCGAACTTGGATTTGCGTCTATGTAAATGCGCGAGAAAATTTTAGTATCCGAATCCGGCGTGCTGGCGGCCGCTACGGATTGAGGGGGCATCCATGGTCTCGTGCTTCGGTCGTTTCAGTTTTACTGCCAAGGAAAGTACTCCTTCGTGTTCGTGATCGCTAATTTAATATCGCTATGCTCCTCAACATGAATAGAAATCATTAAGTTTGCCATCGCTACCGAATCGCGTGAATCGCTTCTACGTATGCTACAGTCCAGGCTGTCTTTTTTCTTCGTTTTTCTTGATGATGTATCACAAAGCCGTTGGCCGTCTCTTCTCCATACTTCTACCCAATGCTGTGGTAATGCTTATGTTCTTCATGCTGTGCGTGTGTGTTTTTTGTGCTGCTGAATGCGGGATGGGGTACAGGATTTTGTGTCTTCCAGAAGAACCACGTGGTGCCTTCATCTAGGAAAGCGGCATACAACTGGTACAGAACCAAATCGAGTGTGCGGATCGTCATCGTGTGTTTCATCATCAGCACTAAAGGACTACTTTCGTACACGTGCGTCATGATCTAGCAATGCATCGATCGGACTCGGAGCCAGAGGTCAAAAATGAAAGAAACCATGGAGGACGATCGCTCGAGAACAAAGCGATTCCAATTGCCGCGAGGTGGTACTGGTTTTCCTTTCGCTTTCTTACTTCTTCTCGTCATCGATCACTCCCACGACTGTTCCCTTGACTGGTTTCTGGCCCTTGATAGTCTCGTCCGCTTCTCGTTCTCCGGTCGTGCCTCGAGCGACTTCGTTGTCCAGCAGCTTCTTCCTGACCATGACCTCCATGTCGTCCAGATCGCTATCGTCCTCGTCCGACGCTCCCTCGACGCAGCCGCCCTCTCCGCAGGAGCTCCCTCCTGACGCGTCTTCCCACTTGAAGCAGGTGCTCAAACACAACAGCAGCACGAATCCGATCCCGAGCGCGCCGACACCGATGTACTGCACTTGATAAGTGTCCAAAGTCTTCTCGAGAAACAAGTGTGACAGGAGCACGATGCAGATCAGGAGATTCGACGGAATGTAGAAAATGTTGTACAGCGTTGCGCGGATCTCCTCCGGGACCAGCGAGGCTTTGAGTCCGCCCATCGTCGGCATGTACATGCCGATCGCGACCTCGAAGAGGATCAGCCCGGTGTATGTAGCGACCTGCAGGGCCATCACGGTGGTGGTGTCGTCGTACTCAGGCGATCCCGGGAGGTAGAGGACGGTCGAGGGTCTCTTGAAGTTCTTCGGCATCAGGTACAGAATGCTGGCGGGCAGAGCGAGGCCGACACAACCGAGGAAGTAAATACCGACCGCGACAGATCTGCCGGTGAAGCCGCGAGAAAGGAACGAATTGCAGAGACAAGAACCGATGAGATAACCTGTGTAGGTTTGTTTCATGACGTGGTTTCGCAGATTTGTCAAGGATGAATTCAAAATTGAACTTGCTCTGATGCAAGTGCCGCGACAATCAACAGCGTCGCGATGCGGCCTGTCAACAGTATCGATGTGTATGAGATCAGTCACTGTAATCAAAAAATCGTCAAACAAAGTGTACCACTGAGCAGCACGCTGAAGATGGTTGGGCAGCTGATTTTGTTGGTGCCTTCCGGTAGGTTCGCATAGCCCGCGACGGTGTACATGGAGGGGACCCAGTTTACGACGAAAAGGTACATCGACGCCTCGAAGAGCGCCACCGAGAGCCCCAGCAGGAGGATCCGTGGGTCCTTGGCGATACAGCCGCACGCTGCTCCGATGCTCCCGCACAGCGTCAGCTTCTTCTCCTGATTCAAGTTCTTATTTTTGGAGCTATGGTCGCTCTTGAGCGAGGCTGCGCTCCCCCGGCTGTAGAGGGAGGCCCGACGCACGGCCTCCTCTGTGATCTCCACCTCAGCGGAGGAATCCTCCAGCGCGCCACCGTGCTGCGGCTTGCTGGTGTTGTTGGTTGTTTGTTGTGTGTGCTCCCGCCAGCTGAAGAGGATGATGCAAAAACCAGTGGCGAGACTGCACATCATCAGCACGTAGACGTAGAGCCGCCCGCCCCAACTGACACTGAAGTGGGTCCACTTGTCGGCATCGCCGGCTGGCGCAGGGGTGCCGGAAACTTGATCGCCCGCGATGAATTCGACGAGCTGCGACACGAGGCCAGCGAGAATGGCAGTGAGAGACCCCCCGAAATACATCCAACCGAGAGAAGAACCTGATTTTTTATAGTTTTCGGTGGGTTCGCGTTCGGAATCGGATTCGCATTCGCTTCGGAAAGTACTACACCCTGGCGATGATGAAATTGAAAGTTGTAAAAACCGACACTGTCTTGGTCTTCACTTGTGAGATACGAGATCGCGAAGATGATCAAATACTTGATCGACGGCTGATGAACAAGATCATGTTCATGGGTACAGCTCATGATGACTCAAAGTCCAATCCATCGGCAAGAAGGTGATGCAGATCCAGATCCACCAGATGGAGATTGGTATTGATTTACTTTTTTTAGGTAGGCAATAAAGCGGTATGCGTACCCAGTTTGTCCCCGGAGTATCCTCGTTTCAGGTGCTCCTGCACGTACCACGCTTCGAAGACGGAGAAGAGCAGTCTTGTCGCGATGCCGTTTGCGAACTGCCCGAACGCCAGCGTCGCGTAGTTGTTGAAGAAGAAGGACACCGCCATCATGCCGTTGAGGACGCAGTAGCACAGGCAGGCCGTCTTCCGCCCCACGGCGTCCGCGATGGAGCCGATCACCACGCCGAAAATCACCGCCGTCGCGAACCCGAACACCATAAACTCGTTGAAGTAGTTCCGCCGGCTGCCGTCCGCCGCGCTCCAGCCGTAGTTTGAGACGACCAGGTCGAACATCACGGTGCCGTTCAGCCAATCGGAGAAGAAACAAAAGTACCAACCAGCGAGGTAGAGAATCTGGAACCTGCGGAAGCCAGCGTCCCTCTTCGATTCCGGCGGAGGGGAACCTAGATCGATGGAGCGATTGATCGATGGAGGAACTTTTTCAGATTGGAGCTCGTCGCGGTCGTCGCGATGAGTGTGACTGAGATTGCTGCGATTCATGAGCGTCCTTAAAGAAAAAGATTGAAAAGTTGTAAGGCTAAGGAAACAAAAAATGCGCGCTTGATTTATTTGCGGCTAGAGCTACCGCATCACGAAACGAACTCCGGCTCCACCGAGCACCGGCGGACAGAAGGCTTCCAATTTCATAGCTACGTAGACGTAGAACCGATTAAATTTCGTACCTTCCTTGTCTTCCACGTCCACGACGTCTTCCCCCCCATCCACGACCTCTTCTTCCTTCGCGCAGTCCGGCCGTTCCTTGATCGCGAAGAAGAGCGCGATCACGATCACGACAGCGAAGGTGGCCCACATTGCCCCGTGTTGCTTTTCCGACGCGACCCACAGGCTTCTGCTGCTGTAGAGTTGCCAGTACACCGCGACGGTGTTCGCGGTCTGCGCTGCTTCTGCGTTCGCGGCCGACACGTCCACTACCCATTTTTTCGCTCCATCGAACTCCAGCAACTGCGCCAACGGTCCGAGGGCCTGCTTTTCGTCGCCCGTGGTTTCGCCGCGCTCGCGCTTCACCTTCAGCAGGTCGGCTCTGCTGGCCACCATGCGCAACAGGCCGGGAGTCGCGCCTTCGTCAGACGTGAGAAGCGCAGATGGGGAGCTGTCGTCCTCTTGGAGAAGGAGGGGCACAATCTCGAGCACAGCGGTCGGGAAGCTGTCGTCGTAACTGGTGAGCGCCATCTGGAGGTCGTGGACGTTCGCGAAACCGGCCCTGTGCGCGGCATCGGCTTCGTCGAAGGCCTTGCCCGGGGAGAGCGACACCGACACAGCGGAGGTGTCCCAGGAACCCTTCACGAACGAGAGCTCGTTACTGCCCTCCTTCACACGCCACTCGGAGAGAGCGGAAATGTAGTTGTGGCGGAACATGTTGTCAGAAGCTTGCAGAGTGTCGACGGATTGCACGAAGGGATAAGCACTTCCGCCCGCGTCGAGCCTGAAGAAGTCGGGGTTAGCGTTAGATACGTATCTACAATACTGTCTGTCATTGTGATGGATAGGATTGGCAACGTCGTGCTGCCATATCATGTGAGGAGGAGGACAAATTCTTTGAGTGATTTAAAATGAGTTGGTCCACAAGCGCCGCGGCAGGATTTAATCAAGTAGATCATCTATATGTAGATTGATAGATTCTACGTTTTCCACAGCAGGTCTTCGTCGTTTGCGTCCCTTAGCCCGAGTGCTTCCGTCTGGTCGTCAGTGACAAGTCGTCCGAGGAGCGCGGACTGCAGCGAGGCGCTCTTCCACGCCACCACCCGCGATCCTGGTTTTTCGTCCCCGAGCGCGGGTCCCCCGATTGCCCTTTGCATCATGTACACGCGGCGAACGAATGGGAGACTCCGCTTATCCGCCACCATTTCCGCTTCCCACAGTTCCTGCTGCTTCTGCTTGATCAGCGCCTCCGCCCCGCTGCTGTCGTTCTTGTCCGCCCGCAGCATGCGCACGTTCTCGTCGTTCTCCAAATCGTCCAGTTTGTAGTCGGCGGGGACCCTTGGCTTCAGCTCGATCGGCTCCACGTTGCGGAAGCTGCCGCAGCAGGCCGTCTGCAGTACCGGAATCGGGTTCCCGGAACCATCCTCGGCCGGCTCCTCGGTCCAGCGGAGCGAACTCGGGGCGTAGTTAGCGTTGTCGACGCGTACGCGCCCCAACAGGAGGAACCTACCCACGTCGCGCTCGGCTCCGAAGTCGAGGACGGCAAAAGCGTTGCGAACGTGAAAGTCCCCGGCGGGGCCTACAGTCTCGATCAGGTAGCGGTAGTTGTTTTCGGCCGATTTTTGTGGGTGCCAGCCGGGAAAAGCGGGGTTGTCGAGGTCGACCGTGGGCGTCCCGACGTAGTAGCTGCGGACCTCCGCTGCGCTGACCGAAGAGGCCGCGGCCGCAGCAAGCAACGCCGTTAGCAAAGAACGGACCACGCGACTGCCACTGCGGTTCGGCAGGAGGAACATCTTCTGAAGCTGCGACTGCAAGAAGATGAGAAAGCACACTGCCTCGTATAAAATCAAGAAACAAAGAATGCTGCAGACCACGGAAGATAAATTTATTCAAGTTCAACCAATCGTTCGAGTAGCGTTACGAGACGAGACAAGGGCACTTTCTTGTAGTCCTACGCCACGCTTGATTCTACTTTTTCAGGCCATGGAGCGCAAAATAATTGAGGTCCTGCGAAGAGATGATCATGGGAAGCGAGAAAATCAACAAAATGTATCTCGTCCCGGTCGTTCAGACGTGAATGGTGCTGTTGCTCAAATAAAATATATGAAGATCCGAGCACGGGAGTAGATCTTTCGATCTTTCATTTTTGGGCAGTGATCCGTTAAACGATTCCAGCACGAACTACTTGAAATAAATGCATAGCATTCATTGCACCGACGACGGATCTGTTGAGAATTGAACCGACGAAGGAATGGCATTCATCGATCCGAGAGGGTGAAACTCGTCAACGCCAAAAGGAATCATAAATCCGATTCATGGCCACCGACAAGTAACCAGGGGTTGGTACGGTTGTGAGAATGAGCGTAAAGGGCAACAGCGCCAACGCCAGTACCAACGTGACCATAGCTGCGGCGCGTAGGCGTACTTACTTAGACTTACGGTAAGTACTACCTTATGCTTATCTCTGTGGTGCCAAAATGGCCTGGCAAGACTGATATTGTCATAGCCGTCGTCGAGGTCGGTTTCGCGATCGTAGAAGGTCATCAAGAAGCATCAGCATGATGAAAAGCATCAGCAAAAGCAAGTCAGTGGTGTCAAACACTAGTACCATGGAGGTCGTATGAATGGATAGTATGTCAGTGTGCGTGTGCATTAGCTTTCCCATAGGCACGTGGAGGAGCTGCGAAGAGCACATGCTATGTGACCGTCACTGTGTCCGTGGGGGACTACAACTGTACAAATGCAAGGTTAAGTAGGATGTGGGTCAAGAACAACAGCGACGCATGGTGATGGATGCTTACCTTAATATTGTTTTGCTAATGATAGCGTTAGGAGCAACTAGCCACTTCCACTTGCTTACACCATTACTTTGTTTGAGCAGCATTCTGCGGTTGCTGCTTCTGGGGGCAGACGCAATGTGTAGGTGAATGATTCCGGCTCTTCCAACTGATCGCGAGAGGCGTTCCCCTTTTCGGCCGACCCGCGACATGCGTACAGCAGCATGAAGCAGCAGCCCAAGCTGACGGCCCCGCCCGCGATGAACAGGATCACGTGCGTGTCCAGCGTGCGTCCTCCGATAAGGTGCCAGCACAGCACGAGGCAGATGAGCAGGTTTGACGGAATGTAGAAAATATTGTACAGCGTCGCTCGAATCTCCTCCGGCACCAGCGCCGCTTTCAGGCTGCCCATCACCGGGAAGTAGCTTCCGATCGCGACCTCGAAGAGGAACAGCCCGAAGTAGCTGGTTATCAGGAGGGCCAGCACCGTCTGGGAGCGGTCGAGCGCCGGGTGGTCCGGGAGGTACAATAACGCGTCGGCCTCGGACGGAAAGTGGGCGGGGAGGTTGTGGATCACGAGTGCGGGCAGGAAAAGACCCAGCGCGCCGAGCGCGAACGCGGCGACCGCGATCCACTTCTCCGCCGCGTTGCCCAGGCGCGTCACGAACGAGTTGCAGAGGCAGCTCCCGATCAGGTAGCCGGCGAGCAGAACCGTCATCACGGTCGGGGAGGAGACGTAGTGCGCGGCCTCCGGAAGGTTGAGGTACGCGTCGACGATGTTCATCGCGGCAACGAAGGTACAGATAAACAGGTTCATGCTGCCCTCAAACAGCGCGACCGATACCCCGAGGAGGACCACGCGATAGTCGGACTTCAAGGTGCGAAAAGCAAGGCAAAGCGAGCCGCAGAGAGAAAGCTGTTTCTTATGAGCTTCTGACTGTGATGGTGCATTTATTTTGCGGCCCAAAACACTCCCATTCATCTCGTCCGCTTCGTATTCGGTTGCTCTCGCGCTGATGCTGCTTCTCGTCCTCTTGCTGCCCATGATAACTGCGCTGTCGCGCAGACTACCAACAACGCTATTTGCGTACACAGAAGACCGCCTCCGTGAATCATCCATGGAAGTAGAGCTAGCGGGCTGGCGATGATCCTGAGCCGCCACCTTGGCGATGGCGCCCGCGTCTCCTAGGCTGGGTTTGCCGTTGGCCCCGTCCCCGTGGTCTGCTTCAGATGAAACCCCAAGCGAGCTTCTTGTTCTTGGCCTGCTCGAGGAGACCGAAGATGATCTCTTCGCTGCGCTTCCCGGCGACGTTGTCTTCCACAGACACGCGATTACTGCGAATCCCGCTGCCAGCGTCCCCAACATCAGCAAATACACGTACAACCGTCCGCCGAAATGTACGCTGAAATGTCCTGCCGCGGCCGATGATGAATCTCCACCATCTTCCCCCACTTCCCGATTTGTCCACAGCTCCTTCATCGAGCCCTCTCCCGTCAGTTGCACGATCAGCTCGCTGAGCTGGCCCGCGGCGATCCCGCAAAGAGAGCCCCCGAAGAACATCCAGCTGAGGGTCGTGGACAGTTGCCGCTCCGAATACCCTCTGCTCAGGTGCTCGGACACGTACCAAGCTTCGAAGACCGAATACAGCAGTCGCGTCGCGATACCGTTCACCAGCTGGCCGACCGCCAACACCCAGTAGTTGTTGAAGAAGAACGTAACCCCCATGAAGCCGTGGAGGACGCAATACCCGAGACAAGCCTGCTTTCTCCCAACAACGTCCGCGACAGAGCCGATGAAAACGCCGAAAAGGATCGCGGTCGCGAACCCAAAACACATGAACTCGTAGTAGTAGGAATAGACGGAACCCGAGGTACTGTCGTCCGCCGGGACGTATTTGTAATCCTCGACGACGATGTCAATAGCGACAGTCCCGTTGAGCCACTCGCTGAAAAAGCAGAGGTACCACCCGAGGAGAAAGACGAATTGGAAAGTTCGGAAAGAAGTCCGGGTCCCTGTTGCAGGAAGCCTTGTTGAAGAAGGGAAAGCATTTTCTTCGTCGTCGTCGTCGAGCAGCTGCACTTTGTTGGCGGAAGTTTTTTCCTGCTGGAGGCTCGCTCGTCCCGATCCTCGTCCTTTCTCCCCGTCCTCCCCGTCCCACTCGTCCTCCGAAGTTGCGCACTCCGGTCTCTCTTTAACCGCAAAGAATAGTGCAACCGTCATGGCGATACCGAAGAAGGTCCACATTGCGGGGTGCTGACGACGAGCCCCCCAGTTCGAAGACGTGGATAAAAGTGACCAGAACGCAGCAACCTCATTGTCGAACCGCGTCATTCCCCCTTTGCCTCCGATATCGTTCTCCCAGGCCCACGATGCCGAGGCTTCCGCGACCAGAAGACCGAAATTCGCGCCGTCGTCCCCTACTTCTTCGACTATGAGTCTGTTCCGGTAGTCACGCTCCTCGGATCCCACGCGCAGCTCGACGTGCTTCAGGGGTGCGCTCGGCACCAGCCCAGCTTGCTCCGGCGCCAGGAAGTGCAGCTCCAACAGAGAGGAGCCCTCTACTAATGCTTTTGGTGTGCTGTCATCCGGAGCAATGGAAATCTTCGTCTTCCTCCGAGCATTGACATTGTTTGCCTTCTGCGTGATCTCGGCCCACGTCTCGTCCGAGATTTTAATCGCGACTGCTGTTTCGGCGAAAGTTTTGACGAAGGAGAACTCCATCGACCCTTCGGTCTGGCGCCATTCGACCGGGGCGCTCTTCAGGAAGTTGTGGGGTCGGAAACCGAAGGGGCTTTCGCTTCTCCTGATTTGGGATAATTTCACCTCCGTCATCGAGGCCGCGGCAGCGGGTGGTCCGGAAACGAAGTTGAGCAGCAACGCTGAGAATTGCAGGTTCAGAGAGCTGGCACCGCGCCAAGCCAAAATGTGCTCATTGTGCCCATGCACCGACGCGAACTGGGTAGCCGGCAGTCCTCGCTCGATCCGTCTTTCCCTCGCGAAAACGAGTTCCCGCAGCGAATTATGAGAAAAAGTTGCGGTTGCGGGGCGGTCGTTTATCATATTTGCTCCTTCGCGTTCGCTTCGGGCGACTTTTTCCAGCACCTCGAGCGGGACGCCGAGCGTTAAGTCGATGTCGTGTATATCGGCCAAGCCGCAGTGTGCCTCTGGCGGCTGATTGCACCAGGCTCCATCCAAAACGCTATCTATGCCGCCATCTTCCACAGCGGCCCCCCGGTCGACCACCGCGAGGCTGCCAAGGATGATAAACCGATCCAGAAGCTCTGCGTGCGTCGTGCCGAGGTCGAGAACCTTGAAGGCGTCGCGGAGCACCACCCCTTCATGTTGATCTGTATCATCTGTTTCTGTGTCACCATTTTTTGTAAATTCGACCTCAAGCAGATAGCGCACAGCTTGCCGCTGCTCGTCGGAAAATATCCAACCCGGGTGGTCGTGTAGCTTGTTCTGTTGAAAAGTTTCATCTGCTGGCTTCGCGATCAAATGCCGGGCTCTTCTCCCGAGAAAGGAGGCATTCGCGCGGCCGGCCATTAGAATTGCGGCCAAGAAAAAGGTCCACAGAGGACCCAAGGCTCCTTGAGCTGCAAATGAAGTAGTCTGGCGCACCATCATTCTTGTAACTACTCTTGACATGACCCTCAATCTTCCGGTTGTGAAGAGGTATCACGAATGTATGTTTGTAGTGTCTGTCGAGGTCCGGGACCGGGTCCCCTAGTATACACAAATATAGTGCGCAACTCTACTCTTCGTCTTCCTCTTCGCCGTCTCTTTTCATCTAACTATCTTTCTATGAGTACGTTGGCGTTCCTCGCGTTAGGATTGGACCAACAACGCACTCGCACAGTCAGAATATGGCTGCTGGAAACTGATGGAGCAACAGCAAGAATTGTGTGCCGGTGTTGATTGGGCGCTTGTTTGCTTCACGAGGATGATCTGGATCAAATTCAATGGCTGTAACCTCAGCGTGATCGATGATGATGATCTTTCGGTGACAATGATCATTCTGGATCTTCTTGATGAGTCGCGCTGTGTTCAAAATCAGGAGTAGATACACGCAGATCCAAATATGAATGCCACACCGACCACACAGGCACAGCAAGTACTTACTTGACTAGTCATCTGCTCGGAGGTACTGAGCTGTTTCTGGCGGGGAAAACAGGAAAGCTCCATGATGCCTTCATCCCGTCGGGAGAGGTACCGCCACGGCTGCGTGATGTCGCGCGCGCGCTATCCTATCGTCCATTGCGTGCTTCTCTCCATACGTACCAGCAGCGCGGATACATACAACCGAACACGGGATACATTTAACGAGCTGTCCTACGTAATCGGTGGCGATCGCATTCACACCCTCTTTGCCGGCGCGCTGCACTGTTTGACCACAACTCGAATAGTGCCTGTAGAATGCGTTGTGAACGACTGAAGCGATCAAGATCATTCTCAGCGCAGCAGCTTGCGATGCTGCGGCTGATCGTCCTCCGGAAGCTCGTCGTCTTCGTCGGTCAGCCGTGTGTAATGCACGCGCCATCGGACACCGTCGCCTGAAGACTTTTACAGTTTTTTTTTACATTTACCAGAATGTTGCGCCTTTTTCCTTTTCGGGCGTTCTTAATACTCTCTTCTGGATTCGCATTCGTCCAATACCAATTCCAGCCTCCATAGTAAGTTTAACTACCATGCGGCCTGCTGTTCGGCATGGGGAGCGGAATCCACCACGTGAGCACGTTTGAGCCGAACACCTGCTCCCAGTTTCTGCGGACGCCGACGTCATACTTCGATTTCTGGCCCTCGTCGCGCTCCAAATTCTCGATCGTGGTGTAGTTCTCGGAAATGAGCCGAACGTGGAACTTCATAAAGTTGGTCAGCGTGCATCCAAGTAGCGTTGCGCCACACTGTCCCAGAACCATCAGCTGTTGTTGAGAAGATGAGCAGGAGTTCTTGTTCTTGTTGTTCGTCCAATCTCATAGGCGTGGTGGAGTCGATGTTGTATGCCGTAAAACGTCCGCAGAAGCAGTTTTTCTTTACATCTTAATAGCAAATTCTGTCTCTGATGTACCACGTGGCGCGCCTCCACGAGGTTGTACAGTCCTCCCGCGACTGCGAATCCCGGGCCGTTGTGCGGCGATATCACGCTCAAGTACCGCCATACCTGCAGATTCGATATTCCGCCATTGAAACAAATGGAAGAAGATCTCGATCTGGAGGACTCCGTCCTCAAATCTTGAGCAGAACGGGCCCTGGTGACTTAGACGAAATGGATTTGAAAAAAAAAATTTTCCTAGGTTTGCAAATCTGGAGGGGATTCGCACAGCAAATCTATATAGCCGAGGAGTTTCCTCGCGGGAAACATCGACGAA
>RXOD01005280.1:0-14943 GCA_005223375.1 Amoebophrya sp. AT5.2 | reverse complement strand
CACGCACGAAAAAAAAAAAAAAAGACTGCCTCGTTGGGTCCCTACAAAAAAAAAAAAAAATCCGTCGCTGTTTGCCTTTGCCATCGCCTTTCCGTCGCGAGAGTTTCCGTTGAGAGAGCCAGAGGCTGAGCGAGTCGCTCGTCGATATCTTGATACAGAGTGACATTTGAGTTTCTCGAAGGGAGCGGTCGACTTCGCGGAGAGATCGAAAAGCAATAGATACCGCGGAAGCAGCCTAATAAGCAATCAAAGCAATGGCAACCAACTGCATAGCTACGGCGGTCGCGACTATGCTCAGAACGACCAAAATAAAGGAAAGTCCCTCCGTTACATCTAGATCCATCTATTTTTGCAGAATGAATACAGACATCACAATGGAGCCTCAGCCCGACAGGCGGAGCAGCCGGCGTTGCCGATAGGCTAGCCCTGTCGGCCGGCGTAATCGGTGCAGCTCCTGTGCCGAATCATCTCCTGCATGTGCTCCTGCATTTGATGAAAGAACCTCGCTGGTAGGCTCTCTGCACTGGCTCCCGCGCCCAAGAACCTCCTGATCAATCTGTAACTGTATCTTCTCCCCTCGGTCGACCGCAGCCCGGCACTTCGGCTCGAAGTCGGAGTCCAATCGCCCAATCGCTCGCAGCCGCCATCCTTTCCGTCGCCCATCAAATTCAACCCGTAGCTCCTCACCCGCATCAACCATGATATCTTTAAACGCGATCACGAAGGAGCTGGTGCTGGCGTGCCGCCAGCTGGGGCTCACGGTGTCCGAGTCGCTGGCGGCTTTGGTGGCCAGAACGATCTTCAACGAATCCACCGCGAGTTTCTACGCCGAGGCCGGCGGGCTGCAGGAGCCAGAGGCGCGCACCGTCGTCGAGGAAAGCGTGAAGAAGCTGTTCAACACCAAGCAGCAGCCCGGGATGGAAACGCTGGCGCTGCAGGCCGCGTATCATTATAGATACCATAGCACTTGGGGCTATAGCTACTCATATATCCGTTCGATTTGTTTGACTTTGACTTTTAAAGACCAATTCATTATATCACTTTGTTACAATTCATCGTAATTTTCGAGGATGTGTGAAGGCACCATGCTGCCCACAGGTACGAGACAGCCGCGCTGGAGGGGGAGCAGCGAGTGCAGCAGCTGGCACGCGAGCAGCAGGAGTTCGAGGAGAAGACCATCGCTGTGATCGTGCGCGAGGGCGAGTCCCGGTCCGTGCACCTGAACCACGAGCAGGGCGCGTTCGTGTGGGGAAAGATTCTCGAGTTGGTGGTGAAGCGGGCGTGCACCCCGAGCATGATGAAGGTGACGGAACACAACAAAAAGCACCTGGACAAGGAGATGCAGCAAATCCTGGAGAGCGTGATGCCAAGCTATGCACTGCGAAACGATGGGAAGGGGATAGTAGCGGTGAGTGAAACTGAAATTTGTTTTTTTTTTGGGGGGCAGCTCTTTGGGGGCTCGTTTGGCTAGGCCCTGAGAAGAGCTCGGTAGTAGGAGCACAAGCAGGAGCAGCTTTTCTCGGCAATGGATCGATTTTCTGTGGCACTCCTGCGCCCTATGTAAAAAAGTATAATAGAAGCTGACGACCACGACCTCCAGAACCAATGGCCACCCTAGCCGCCGTCTTTTGCCCTGCTTTGAGGTCGTCCTATCACCATCCCCCTGGCTTTCTCGCCTACCACTTCCGCCTGGATCTACCCCCCAACGGCGAGGGGCCCGCCTCCTCCTACTTATCGCCCCCATCGATCATCAATTCGGCATACTGATGATATCTGAAACCGCCCCCATCAAGAGCTGATAATATCTGAAACCGCCCCCGACCTCGCTTCGTCTGGCCCGACCATACGGGAGTGTCGCTGCAGCGCTTTCTGGCGCTTACGGGGGTGGAGAAGAAGGCGCAACTGGAGGAACTCACAAGGATCTGCTTCGGCATAAGACTGCTGAACATGAAGCTGGAAGGAGGAAGCGGTACTACTTCATTATTTTTCCGGTCTTCGCCGCATAACGCCGTTTCTGTGGTATTGATTCCGTCCCCGCGATGTAGGTGACACCTGACACCTTGACACCTTGCTCACCAGCATGTTCTCTGTAATTGTAATATCACAGATTCTACGCCGGTGCCTCTGTTGCTGGAGTCCGTGTGGACGGCGCAGCAGCTGGACGAGGTGCTGGAGGGCGTGCAGCGCGAGGTGGACGACTCGACGGAGATGTGTCGCCAGTGGTCCCTATGGAACGGAAATTTTCCCACCTGCGGCCAGCAACCGCTCCCACAGCATCCGCGGGTAAAACCGGAAACTACACAGCCCCTCCCGGGTCCTCCCCACCCGCCCGCGGCGTTGGTCCATCTGCGTGGCGGCGGCCCAGCCCCTCGCATCACGGACTATCTGGACGATGATCCGCAAAATACTTAGGACGTACTCTGGTCTAGTCATTGAGCTCGGTGGGCCTGGGCCTGGCCTCCGACTCCGACTCGACGGCTCCTGGGAAAATGTTCGAAAAAACTGGAAAATTGGGTGAAAAAGTTCCGCTCCATAGTGTCTGGCGGCGATGAAATTCCCCAGCAAGTGCTGCGAGGAACTCGCGCACTGGCGCCAGCGCCTCGCATATTGGCAGAACCTTTTCGAGGACTTCACCACTCTCAGCGACAAACTCACGGAGCACCGCAGGCAGTTTGACGACCTCGTCACCAGGCTCGGGGAAAAAATCCACGCACAAAAAGGTGGTTTACTTACTCAGTTTACTATACTTTACTTGGTTGCTTATCGAGTTATTACGGTTTTCCTTTTCACACTGAGTTCAACTCCTAGCGTTCGCGGTTGAAGTATCATTTGGAGTGCTTTATTTTGCACCACTAGAGACTCTCGCAAGTGTAGTTGAGTCAGCACATTATTCTAAATCTGAGGTACTTTAAACAAGACGGAGGTGTATCCATTGTTCGACGCGCTGGGCAAGCTAATGTCGGCCGCCACCCTCGACCTCCACCTGGCCACCGGAAAACTGGAGCTTCGGGACCTGCTCAAGAAATCGCAGTACAACTGTCTAACGTATGGCTTGTAGTGCAGCTTCTTCTTACGCACCTCCAGTTCGCCGAGCTGCCATGCACTATCATGACGATAGCATTACAAGGCATGAGAGAGAGAGCATTAGCATCACGAAGCTGATGAAGTAGGCGAGAAGCACTGGGCTCGAAGTTGATAGCAAATGTGTCAGGTTTTGTCCCCCGCTGCCGAAGGAGATTTACGACGACCTCAAGGCCGCGATCCAGCGCGGTCTCACAACTACTACTTCCGCAGAGAAGCCGTCTCTGGAGGAGATATCGCTCCAGATCTCGGCGTTGATCACCGAGGTCCATGGCGCCGTGCCCGCCCTCCTCGACACGAAGGCAGCAGACCAGACGTCCGCCACCGCCGGCAACAACACGTTCGTCCCGCCGCTGGTCGTCTCTGACCACCCGATGTATTTGAGCCCGGACGACACACCGAACTTCCTGCAGCTTCCGCTGGACTTCCAGGGCTACTGCGTGCAACGGCTGAACTACGTCCAGAGCAGGGAGACGAAGACGTCCGAACCCGCGTCCGCCAGCTCCAGCACAAAGCCCTTCCCGATCCTCTGCGCGGGCGACCCGAGCCTGGGCGTGATCCAGTACAAGGGAAGGTATTGCGTGTTCGAGACCTTCCAGCAAATGCAGGACTTCGTAAAAGATCCGACCTCTGCCTTCCTCAACGTGCGGGAAATCTGCTACAAGTTACGCTGGCGAAGCGAGAGCACCACCACTTCTCCAGACGACATGCAATCTCTGATTTAGTTTCATACTGTATGAATGCAGAATCTTCAAAGGCTGGTGGCGTTCTTTCGGTTCTCAGCGGCGAACAAGTTAAGAGTTCGTTGCGGCTGGGTGGGCTTGCAAATTAATCTCCGCAGCAGAAAGCCGCCTTCGGCGATTAGGCAAATCCAGACTTTAGCCAGGACTAGCGCCACCGAGGACGGGGTGGAGAAACCTGCACGCCTCACTTCAGTTATAGGGTCCTTGTCGACGGTCGTCCCGTACCTTTTTCAACCTTGACCAAAGGAAAACATCTGGAAATGCATGTCAGAGTGGAAAAGAAAGCGGGACGATAGCTACTCGCATGCCATCGTTCTTTGTAAGAGAGTACCCGCAGTTTATCCAACTGCTGCGGTTGCACGAGGACTTCCCGCAGAGTTCTCTGATCGCGGTTTTGGAGCATTTTAACGCCCAGAAGCTGGACGACGGGAGCACCCAGACGCCCACGCACTTTCTCGACAGCCACATCGACGAAAACTACGAGTGGAACGAGTGGAAACTGAGAAAAGACGCGCTCAGGATGGCAGGTACTACATTTTTTTATCTTGGCTTCTCGGCCGTGGTGTGCAGGTGCAGTTTACGTTTACTATTACTCACACTGATGTTTATGAAATTGGCAATCGCAAGGAGCGCAACAATGAATCCCAATGGCGGCGAATCGAAATCGATCGCAGACATTCGGCGGAAGACAACGTCATCGACGCAGACGGTGGGGAGCACGTTCCGGCGGGAGAATGAAACGCAGACGTTCTTGTCGCGCGATGCGGCTACAAGTACGGGTGCGGAGAAGGGCATCGGCACCGAGAAGTGGACCCGCTTCGTGGGGGGCCTGCGCGGCGACAAAACTCAGATGAAAATCACCAACTTCAAGTTCGAACTCTAGGCAGTGGTGCGAGGAGTGTCAGAGCACGGTCCGATGCACGATGCGATTCTCGATATCGGAGGGGTATCGGAGGTCCGTTGTCAGAGGCGGATTTCGGAATAGAAACCATGATACAACAGTAGTTCTTGTATCAGCCAATTCGACTCACGATTTACGATTACGATTACGATTTCGAGCCCAAAGCTAGTAATGAATCAATTCAAATTCATCCGGTTTGTTGTACCACCGGCAGAGGAGGAGGAGCGCTCTGGGTTGGGGCAGCGTGCGCGGACATCCGCCTGTAATTCATCGGATCATCAACTACCTAGCAAGCTGGACAACAAGCCGCAGAGTTATGAAATGTTAAACTTTTGTTTTGGATTTTGAAAGATTCGTTGTCAGCATCGATCCACAGATGCTGGACAGACAGCGGATGGATTTGGCAGGAACCGATCAAGTCTGGCGGATGGATTCGGCAGAGTCGGGGAGCGTTTCAAGAGCGGGCTCCTGGAGTGCATCGATCTTACCGTCGATTGATAAATTCGAGTCGCCTTCACTTTTCCGGAGTCGTGGTCTCGGTCGGTGCAAATCAATCGCTGGGCGAAGGGGTCGCAAAATCCATTGGCGACGTTCTCTCTCGCGACTCTCTCCGACTGTTTGTAATACTTCATCTTCGCTGATCACAGTTAAATCTGGAGAAGACACCAGCGCGCATCGAATTCGAAATCAAAGAATAGCGGCGATAGCAGGATAGAATGCCTGGCGGCGACATTCTGAACCGAACCGGGCAGGAGGGATCCGTGGTGTTGCGGCATGACACGATCAAGACCCACCGGGAGCAGGCTTTGAAGCAGCACCACGAGGACAACAAGGACTAAGGGTCGAGCTACTTCTCTTGAAACTCATCTCATCGCTAGTAGCTGATCGTCTTGCTTCGTCATCGTCCTGTGTGCTGGGGTCTGGTTTGCGTTTGCGTTTGTCTATGTCTTGTTGGTCTCGACCGCGGACGGGGCACTGCTGACCCTCTATGTAGAAGTACTGTTTGCCCGTGACACGATGAGGTAGAGAACGAGTACGAGCAGACGAGACCGAGTTGATGCGGCTCTCGTAGCGAGCTGAGTACGAGTATGAGTATGTTCTCGGTCGCTGTAAAGAAACCTGCGCGTCCGCAAAGCGGGGGCCTTCAAGCGGCTCGAGCCGACGAGGCATCTTCCGATCACGCAACAGGACCTGAATGACAACAATTGGGACGCGACCATGGATCGGATCGGAAAAGTCGTGCAACGCCAAAGCGAAGTGAAAGGTCTACTCGACTGTTTATAGGTTCAGCCACTTAAAGTTAAATAGAAAATGTTTTCTAGTGACCGGTTTGATTGGATATTTGCTCATTTTGATACTCAGAAAACAACAACAGCGAGCCACTGCCCGCCGCGTGACAAGTACAAATACTTCGGGGGTATGCCGAGTTCCAGCAACGTGATCTACCCCTGGGTTGGCACCAGGCAGATGAACCCCGAGGAACATCCCTTCTATGGTATAAATATTTCATGCTCAACATGCGATGGGATTGGGATTAAAAAAGTAGTTCACGACGCTTTTCTTTTTCTGCTCTGTGGTCAACCGTTTTGTCGCATGAAAGCACAAAGGTTTTCGGTCTCGTCTCCCTTGCTCGGGGTGGCTAGAAGTGGCACGCTTACCAACTCGGAGGGCGGGAGTATAATATCCGCCCCGTTGACCACAGGTTCCACCTACAAAATGGAGATTGGGGGCGAGGTACCGTACGTGGTGACGCAGGATATCGCGAGCCCTAAGCACGAAACGGCTGCGCAGACGAAATGAGGCTGTGTCTGAAACGGGGCGCACATCGATTGATTGCACGTTTTTCGACGTTCGCCCCTTTTCAGACGAAGTATGCATCTTCTTCGATACCATTCACTTCCGAGGAGCATTCCGATTCCCATTCCAACTCCTGGTCCGCAGCGATGGAAAACAACCATGTGATCGATCGAAAGAATCAATCGAGAGACTCGCGGCCACGCGTTTTGGCAGCGGTGCGAAAGGCCCCAGACCGGACGTACGACTAGCTCTTCGATTGCAATCGAATTGTACTATAAAATTTGTGGCGGCTTTTATATCTTTATCTACTGCGGGAGGGAGGTGTTGTCGAGTTCAACTTCAAGTGTCATGGTGCTGATCTTCAAGTGCCTCACTCTCATAGATGAAGTCCCTTTATTTAACTATGGTAGGGATCATGAAAAACTACCTGCGGAAGATTCTTACTTTGCCAAAGAGGCATGATTCAGAGCCCGTGCCGTAGATGTGCACAAAATGGTGGCTGTGCCCATTCCGGAAACACGCTCGGTATACGATGACAACGACTACTAGCAGGCCGAGCCCAGCGAAAAGAAAAAGCAGAAGCACTGGTCCCTTTGGCCTTGAAAAATACAACCTGCAAAGAGGAGGGTTGGGGGAAGGTCGATGGCCACTCTTCTCCCGAGAAGCACGCTTTATTATGGGGGGAAGGTGCGAACTCGAAGGCGAAGCCTCGCAAAACGAATGACCAAAACGCGGCAGCCCCGGGCGGTAAGTCCATCCATCCACGTGGCAGGAAGTGAGTGAGTGCATGAGATGCGCGACGAGGAGCGACCAAAACCGTGCGCAAAAACCACTGGCAAAAATCGATGGCAACAGCAAGAAGTAGGGCTAGCATCGGTCCGCTTCGTGTTCGTGATCGTGTTCAACGGTTGCGGCTACGGCACTAAAGGAGAGACTTCGTCGGTTCGCTTTGGTATCGAATCGAATCCAAATTGGCGGCGATGATGCGAACAAGAAGGCCCACCCGCGTAATCCTTTCAGCCGGCTGGTGCAGTCTGTTCAGCCTGCTGCTCGGAAAAACGCACTCAACGGACCGCCGCCTGCGAGATGAACGCGCCAGAACAGCGACGGTCGTCGATCCCGAAGCCACGCTGTGGTCCGCGATGAAGCCCCCGCCGTCGCTGGAAGTGGAAACCGAGGAAAGCGACACTGTGCAAGATGAGCCGAAGGGGCTGGAAAAAAGGGACCGCTCTAAAAACACCCCCAAGACGAGGTGGGCCGCTAGGTCTTCTAGACGAGCACGAGCCTTTGCCGCAGACGAAATTCCCCCACTTTCAGACGAACCGGAGACAGGACTACGGGCAGGAACGGCGGCGCAGGAGGAGCGCGTGGTGATCAAGAATTCAAACTCCAACTTCGGGCAGACGAGGGCCACCAGACGAGGGCCGCCAGATCGGGTAGTCTCGAATCAGAGCGTTTCCACCTCCGACATAAAACAGAGTTCGGTGATGTCGTTGGGAAGGGGAAAGGACCCCATGGACGGCTACGTCCATCCTACAACCGCCCCGCCTACAACCGCCCCACCCCCGCAGGTACATCATGTCATAGGAACATACAGATTTAGATTTGTTAGTAGATGCATATGAATGAGTGAGTGAATGAATGTACATCTACATACGTATTTATATGCGTGGAGGTTAGTCTCAGACTTAGTTTCGAATCTATCAGCACTAACAAACACTACCCAGACGACGACGACGACGGCCACCACTGCGGATCATGGACTTGCTCCGATTCGCGCCACAGCATCCAGCGAGTATGGCGGGTTTCGGGCCGAAAACTTGATTGACGGCAACATCACATCATTGGCACACACCTCAGATGCGGTGCCAGTCGTGGCTGACTCGAATGGCGTAGGACAGAAGTGTCCTTGGTGGCAACTGGACCTGGGCGCCACGAAGAAAGTGGACAAGGTGAAACTGAGCGCTACCATCCCGCATCTGGACTTCGCCGCGGATACAAGGTTTGCGTGGATGCGGCGCTTGTTGTTCGTCGAGCCGATGGCCGGGCCGCTCCGCAGCCACGTAAGGTGGAACGGGACCGATATGACGGGGGGAAGACCGGGCGGGGTGCGCGTTCTGGTGGGGAACTCGGCGCGGAACAGAGCAGATACGTCGGTAGAACTCGCCGATGGACGGTGGTCGGGCAATGCGGTGGGGTCCATTTGCCCGGAGCCGGCCGCGGATGAGGTGTGTGAGACGATCCAGTGTGACGATGCGGCGAACTGTCTCGATCGCTTCGCTGCGGAATCGTCCGCTGCTGAAGTCGGTACTGCTGAGGTTAACTGCAACGACAAGCGGGGGCGATACGTGACGATCGAGCTTCCGGGCGTCACTGACACTGCCAACGACACGGGCCAAATTCGCACGGCGGGCCTCACCGAGGTTCGAGTCGAGGGCACATCAACCGCCTACACCCTGTCCGAGGTGCCCAAGTGCGAGGGATGTGGCCCAGACCCACACGAGTGCTGGGGGACGTGCGGGGGTACCACATATAACGGTCCCGACTCACCCGCACGCGGGTACTGCGACAAGTGTAACAGTACGGCAGGCTCCGGGGGCGCCTGCTGCAGGCAGGGAAATCCGGACGATCCGCACGAGTGTCATAATGCGGTGGAATACCCACAAGAAGATAATGGTCACTGGCACGTCCTACCGAGGAGTTGACCCATTGCTTGGTGTAGATGGAGAATGACGAAGGACAAAAATGAAGGGTTTTTCGTGGCTCTACTTCTCTACGGGCCTGATCGACCCGATCGCTGGCCCCACAGTCCGTAGTAGATACGCTGACAGGGACAGGAGCAAGACCAAGAGCAAGCGGCAGCGGCGCTCGTTTGTAGGCGTGAAACGAAAGCGCTGGGCTCGTCGACGTCGAGAAGTGCAGTAAAGTAGTTGTACGCTCAGATACAGATTCAGAAAGAAAAACACAAACCAGGTAGGTGGTGAGTGTTTGTGATTCGATGCCTGTTGATCTAGGCAAGACTCTTGGATGAGTTCTGAGCGGCGGAGGGGCAACATGGAACACATGGGCTAGAAGATCGTCGTTCGTTCCTGTTTCATCGGACCTCTTTTGGTGGGCGGTCATTTCTCGTTCTCCTCCAGCGAACTTCCCCTCTAACCTCGTGCGTGCTCGTAGAGACCACGACCCCCCCATGCGAAGCGCCGGACCACGACGATGGGTACATCGTTGACGGCCAAGTGGCTTTACTGTCGGATAGGAGGTCTTTACCTGGACAAGGCTGGTGGAGCAGCGGCCTCCTGTCTTGTGCCCACGGCTACGTGGGGACCCCTCAACTACAGTGCCGCAATGAGGGACAACCGCTATCCCTGCGAGGGTGCGAGCCCCGCAAGCCGACTACTACGAAGGGGCCGACTACGTGCGAACGCCGTACCACCGCAGCCCGGAATACTTTGGCCGCGTGACCTCCACCTGGTTGCCTATGAGTGATGGCAGCCCATAGGTAGCTGCTGGCACGTCGGGGCGACAACTGGTACATGAATTTAGGATGTAGTTGGGCTCCGTCGTGGGGGACGGGAAGGGGGCTCGGACTCAGACCATGACGATAGGAATCGCTGTAGGCACATGTTCTGGGCCGAAGTAGAAGTTGCAGCCGCGCTGGCGGCTTAGACTTGATGGTGGGAAGCAAAGACCTGCAAAGAGGTATATAAAATTTTAGTACGAACACGAAGCAGGCCTGCGCAGCGCAGCGAGAACGGCGGAGATACCAAAACAAAAAAACTCTCCATGCGATTCAAGACAGCAGCAACACGGGAAGTGATCCTGTCGCCTGTAGTTTAATTTATTATAGGACGCGGAGCCCCACACTCACAGTCACGCACAAAAGTAGTTCTTTGTCGTAGCAATGTCTATGGGGTACGAAGGTGGTGAGGGGCGGCCCCTTGTGCTCCTTCTACGTGCGTGCGCGGTTTCGGTCACTTGTGGCCCCCGCTCCCTCCCCCGTCGCTTCTCTAGGGCGGGGCTGCTCCGGCAAGTGCCAAGTCTACGGCTTTCTACACATTTCATTAGTGCGCAGGCCAGCAGTCAGACGAGCCAGTAGCTGCAGGAGTACGCCGATGGCTATGGCGGTGTGTGCGGCGTTCGCATTCTTCATCACGGTCGTTCCCGACGCGAAGGCGCTGCGCCGTGAAATCGAAGTGACCATGACGATCCCCGACACCGTCGATGTAACTGAGCTGACCGCCAAGGACGGCTTTCTGGAGTCCGCAGCGAAAACGTTTGCAGCGTATTTATCGGAGAAGGCGGACGAGGACTTGGACTTTCAAGAAGACGACGTGAAGGGGCTGACGGCGTCGGTACTTTGTCTTAATCGATCCCTTTTGAAGTAGTTGAACAACATCACGGTAGCCATCTTGGCTCAAGAAATCCTTCCAGGGCCACGCGACTGAATCGGTGCGCAAGGTGCAGAAAAAATAACGCAAAACAGCGTCGGTTTCAAGAGCAATGAGTATGAATCTCAGGTAAAAATCGGGGGTGAGGAGGGCTTGAACACGACGAGGCGTTGCCTGGCGGAGGAGTTCGGGCCGAGGCCGTGGGAGAACGGGGGAGTGTTGACCCTGGATGACGTGGGCACGAACGTATTGACGTGGTCCAAGCCGCTGTTGCACGAGGAAGACGATATTAACACCTGGCTGGGCGAGGGGTCGGAAATTAAGAGTTGAATAAATTCAGGCTTAGGTGGTTCAGGCTTAGGTTTGCTGAGACTGAGAGTGCTTCTTCTTGCTGTAGCTCTCCCCTTCAGGGACTAGGATCAACAAGGTTGGGGTTCAGCAGATCTGAGTCTGGCGTGTTCGTATGGTATGCCTCCCGCCGACAAGGCTGCGGCTTCCTTGTGTGTGGTTCCCATCGCCCAGCACACCGCACACACATAGGAAGCCAGTGCCAGCGAGCGCCCTGCTGTTGGTGTCGGTTTATTCGGAACAGGGACATAGGTGCGGCCTGATGGACCCTCAGCAGCCGGCTATCGCTGGGCGACGGCCATCGCCACGGGTGATCCGAGGACGGGGATCCGATACCGTTAACGGATAAACCTAGACCTGAAGCACGACCTGGGTTTTTTCAACCTCTAAGGAAGACAACACATGCACGTCCTCGCGTCATGGGAGGACCAGCCCCGGGTGGTGGTATGTGAGGTTCAAGGACAGAAGAAGACACAAAATCACGCAGATCCGCTTGTGGAACCTCCACAATGGTGCGCCTGATCGGCTAGACCACGCGTGCGTGCGCTTTTCTTTCGATGGCTCCAAGCCGTCCACCGAAGATCCGTCGCAAAACTGCGACATGATCCTGCCCGAGATCAAGTCCGATACTGGACCGGGATCCGGGACGTACGTGCCGGTCGATAAAATGGTCGTCGGAATGATGCTCATCAGTCTATCCCCAGAATTCTACTTGGCGTTTTGCGGGATCGAGATCTACGAGGAAACGACCGGAAGTTTGCCGCGGTATCCCGCCCTGCACGCGGCCGGTTGCGTCGTCCAGGAGAGGACGGCCTACGATGTTCTCGACAACTACGGCCTTGCCGGGAACAGTGCCATTCTGAACGGCACCGAGGAGGACGCTGCCGGCAATCGCAGGCCTCGCACGAGCCTGCCGGAGTGCGTCCAACTTTGCACGCAAAACAGTGCGTGTGTGGGAATCGTCTACAACCAAGGCGCCAGCAGCTGTGTGCTGAAATCTGACGGCGCGTTTGCTCCTCCCGCGAAACAGACGGGAGGGTTCTACGATGCATTTGACTCGGTGGAGCTGCCAACAGAGTCCTCGTGTCGCATAAATGTGGCCGCCATGGATTCAGTCGCCATCTCCAACCTGAACGAGGACACGCTGGACGAGGCGTCGCCGGTACTTATAAAAATATATGGTAGGCCCTTCCGGTTTTTCTGCTACTTAACAGCTGCGGCATGTTGCGCGAACTTAAGTTGGTCCGAGGCACAAGCCTATGAAGGTTTAGGCCGGCGCTCAGGCAACGTTAATTAAACCCGGGCTTGGCTGCAGCTTATACTTCGTTTAAGGTTAGACTGTGCCTGAAGTGTTGACTCATCGCTAACGTACGCGTGGTTCGGAGCCCGCAAATCAAGAAGCCTGCCGCGACATATATTACACGCGGCTGAAACAACAGGTAGAGGACAGCGTGTATTCTATAAATTCCATTTGAAGATCAAGATCAAGATTGATTTAAGGCAAATATCAAGTTGGTAGTTGTAGTCCATACTCCATCTCCATCGATCTCGATGGACCGACCACTACAAACGCAGGTCGGGGGCGCTTCCTTCCTGCAGACGCGGGTTGTGAGTGGCGCCGCGCAGCTGAGAACTGGGAGAGGGAGTGGCGGTGGCAGCATGGCTGCCGAGGGGATCGCAAAAGTTCAGATCAGTGGCTCCATCAGCGTTATTAACGCTTCGCTCTATGCTGATGCGGAGGCGGCATGGCCCGCGGGGGGCGCCAACGGCAGCGAATTGGCGACACTGTTGCAGAGCAATCTTATCCAGGTTTTTGCGTCTCTGTCGGTCGAGAACATCACAGACACGACTCCGGATCATGAGCAGGGATACAGCGTAAGACAAGTCAGGCTGCATGGTAGCAATAACACTTGCGCGAGAATCGCGGGGCAATACGAAGTCACCCTCAACACCACCCCCCAGTATTACGACCTCCCCGCCTCCTTTGGCCTCGGCGACGAGTTCACCATCGAAGACTGTGGTCACGGAAAGGTCTTCGTCACGGACAACTACGAAAACAGAACCGAAAGGGAGAAGCAGCCGTTCCTGATCAAAGCACCGCATCTCGGGTGGTGGTGTAGAGAATACAACACTCCGCACTCTAACTTCGAAAACCGCTGCGCAGCGGTGCACGACGGCCACTTCATCTGGGGTGGTCCAGATTCCTCCTCCAAGGTCTACGTTTTGTCTCCAAAAGAGCCGACTGGGACGGCGACGGCGGGTACTACTCGATTTAGTCTTACGTGATCAGGCCAATGCACCTCAAAAATTCTTCGTGCGCACGATAGAAAAGGAGGGGGTGGATGGGTCAGGTGGTTCCGGTTGGTGGTTGGTCTTTTGATGCCTTTGGGTGGCTGGTCCCCTGATGCGTGGAGACCCGAATGCCGGGCGGGTCGCGTGCTAGCTACTAGCTAGTGCTGGGCAGCGCTTGCAAACTGAACTTGCAAACTGCCCGCGCGAAGTGCAGGCGCAGACTGCACTTGCGAGGTGCTTGCACCCGTGGACTGCAATGGCAAGCTGCACCTGCAAACTGCACGCGCAGACTGCGCCTGCAAACTGTGGGCACTTGTACGTAGGACGCGCTTGCAGATTGCGCCTGCAGCTTGCGCCTGCGTGCAGTGCAAGCAGACTGGGGCTGCGCTTGCAAAATGCACTCGCAGACCGCGCGCGCAAACTAATCGCAGCCGCAGACTGCGCCAGGATTTGCAAACTTTTCTCGCGTATTGCACTTGCGCGCTGCACTTGCGTGCTGCTCTTGCAGATTGCCCCTGCGAATTGCACTAAACTTGTAGACTTTGCCAGCAAATTACGGGCGCAGACCGCGCCTGGAAATTGCGCCCGCAGTTTGTAGCTGCGTCCTGCGCGGCTGGCAGATTGCGCTCGCAGATTGCGCTGGCGAATTGCACTCGCAAAGAAGTTGCGCGCTCGCTCGCCAGCTGCGTGCGCTCGCAAAGAAATGGCATAGATTTGAAAACTGGGGTGCGTCGGGGCGAGACTCGCCTTGTCTCTTCTTCAGTCTCACCGCGGCTTGCTGTCCTTCGGGGCTCGCTTAGACAAATTAAGCCCCGCAGCGCGCTGTACATACTTAAAGGAACTCAATAATTTACTGAACGAGCAGAACGCGAGCGATTTATCGCACGCACTACGCGTACAGGTATGCTCCGACTGAAGAGGGCGATATGGAATTTGAAAGAAATCCCTGATAACCTCACTCAGACTCCGTCGAGTACACCTTTCTGGCGAACGAATTCACGGCGAAACAGTCGAGCGCGTATACCCCCGCTACGTACTCGCGCGCACAGGAAGCAAAAGATCCGTTTAACTGGTACTTAAGGGGGGCTCTAAACAAAGTGTTTTCTACGGGGTTGTCTGAGACGTTGCCGAGACGTTGCAGGCCCGTTGCTGTGTAAGTGTACGTCGTAGTTCGTGCTGTTGGAAATGGAGTCGCACTCCAGGCGCAGCCGGTTTGGTCCTGTATTCAACTCGCTCTCTACTTGTATCTCGCTCGAGTTCTACTTTGATTTCGCTCGTAGTCGTATCCACCTATTGGTCTTGTTGCGTTGTTGTATTTTGCCAAGGAACAGCATAGGAAAACATTGGTGGCGTGCTTCTCGCTGGGGGTCGCGGTTGCGGTTGCCGAGCTGGT
>RXOD01005279.1:0-14946 GCA_005223375.1 Amoebophrya sp. AT5.2 | reverse complement strand
CTGCCGCTGATCACCACGCCGATCTGCCTGAACGCGTTCTTCACGTGGCGGGTGCTTGTTGAAAGGCTGGACGCCTTTCTGCTGCGGCAAGGACCAGATCAAGAGGAGTTTGGTGGTTTGGCGGACGGAGGTGTTGACGAGGGGGCTCCTATTCTTTCAGTGAAGATGAAGAAAGAGGTGGAGTATGAGGAGGCGACGAGGATCCGATCGACCGGCAGGGCCCTGGTGCTGGTGCGGGGTGGAAAGTGCGAGGATGATGGGCGGGAGATGTTGAGACCACAGCACGTTGAGCATGACGATACCGTCCTCCACGTCACTGACGGCTGCTTCGGCTGGGAGCCGCGAGGACCTTCCCCGTCAGACTGGCATCAACGCAATGCCTTCCTTCTTCAAAACCTCAACCTCGAGATCAAACGCGGCTCGGTGGTGGCTGTGGTGGGCAGTGTGGGTTCCGGAAAAACCTCCCTGTTGCTGTCCCTGCTGGGGTCGATGGTGCGCTACAACGGACAGGTGAAGTACAACGGCGGCCGCAATAGAAAAAGCCGAACTTCCGAGGGTCCTCACAGCACCCGAATGTTCGGCTACGTCCCGCAGAAGCCCTTCGTGATCTCGGGCACGATCCGGGAGAACATCGTGATGGGAAGAGATCACGATGTAGTTCTCCCGGAAGATGTAGATGCGGAACGACTTCTCGATCTCGCGATCCGGAGGTCGCAACTCGAGCACGACCTCCTCCGCAGCCGGTGGTCGTACGAAACCGAGATTGGCGAGCGCGGCACCACGTTATCCGGCGGGCAGCAGCAGCGGCTGTCGATTGCGCGCGCCGTGTTTGGGGGAGCAGAAGTGCTCGTGATCGACGACGCGTTGTCCGCGGTGGACGGACAGGTGGCAAACCGGATCTGGGAAGAAGTGGTGTGCGGGGCGAAGAGGGAGGGAAGGACGGTAGTGATTGCGCTGAACCAGCTCCACTTTCTGGAGAGACGGTGGGGCCGCGGGGGCGGTTCTTCAGTTGGGGGCGGTGGTGGTGGGGCGGAAGCGGTGGTGGACAAAATTCTGTACCTGGAGAAGGGACGAGTTCGTGCGGAAGGGCCGGACGTGAAGAACATGGGGCGGGGGGAAGGAGCGGAAGCCTTTGCGCGATTCTACGCGGCGGAGAAAAATGAGGAAGTGGACGGACGCGGGCTGGGTGCAGAAGAAGTGGACGAGATGAAGCAGCAGGAGTCGCCTCCCCTGCTGACACAGAGGAAGCAATTGCGCAGCCAGACCGACGTGGATCGAACTGATCTGCACATCGTCTCTACGAATCCTCCAACGACGCCCCCCAACATCAACCCGGTTTTCGCCAAGGAGCAGGCTCAGGTCGGGCAGATATCGCGCGTCAACACCCTCAGACCCTTTTTCCTTTCCTGCGGCGGCTACAATTACCTGTCCAAGATGCTCGCGATCGCTGTTGGCTGCTACTCCGCCATGGCTCTGACCGACTTGTGGCTCGCGGACTGGGTGTCTACTTCATCTTCCACCACCGCCTCTCCTTCTCCTTCCCAAACGCGACCACCCTACCCCGAGCACACCCGCATTCTCGTCTACGTCGCCCTCACGTTGCTCCACCTCTTCGGGCTGTTCTCCCTCTCCTACTTCAACGCCGTCCACTTCAACGCCGCCTGCGGGAAGATCCACAACCGCGCCGCGGAAACCGTGATGCACGCGACGTTTACCTGGTTCGAGCAGACGCCGTCCGGGAGGATCCTGTCGCGGTTCGGTGCCGACCTGTCCGCGGTGGAGCACCTCTTGCTCATGTTCTGGGACGACTTATCCCACTTCACGACGGCGGTGGTGGCGTTTATTCTCATCATCGCGGTGATCGTGCCGGCCGTGCTGCCCGTGATCATTCTCTCCCTCACGCTCTTCGTTTTCACCGTGAAAAGAGTGGCGCTGCTGTCGATGGAGGCGAAGCGGCTGGTGAACCAAAGTTTCGCGCCCGTGCTCACGCTCCTCGCGGAAAGCGGGGGAGGCGGAGGGGGAGGCTCCTCAAGCTCAAGTGATGCCGTCCTGTCCGCGTCGTGCGGCAGCGGCTCGCACGTGATCCACGCGATGGGGCTGCAGCCTTATTTACAGCAGAAGCTCGCGATCGAGCTCGGCCAGTTTCTGCGGTGCCGCTACTTCGCGGAGTCCGTCACGCACGCGGGGTTTTTATACGCAAGCTGGTGCGCGTACGCCATCAGCATCGCAGCCTGTTGCGTCATACTCGCCTTCCGGCAGGAGCCCCGTGACCCTGACGACGAGGAAAAACTCTTCTCCTTCTCCCCCGGCGAGGTGGGGGTCGCGCTCTCCTATTCCTTCGTGCTGCCGTACTTCTTCTCGCTGCTGGTGCTGATCAGCTGCTTCTTCTTGAACATGATGGTAAGCCTCGAGCGCGTCCTTGAATTCGGCAACACGTCAGCATCCACTGCGGAGCGAGGTGGAAAAGATCAGCACGGGGACGATTATATCGTGCAAAGCAAGGCTTTATTCGTACCCCAGGAACCCGATTGGTACAAGAACCGATGCAGCGAGGAGGTGGTATCGCAGAGTAGACAAGTTGCGGAACTGGTCGGAACAACTACGACTACCCCCCACATCGAGTTTCGCAACGTGTCGCTGCGGTACCGCCCAAGCCTGCCGCTGGCGCTCCGGAATATCAGCCTGAAGCTGCAGCGGGGAAGCAAAACTGGAGTGATCGGGCGAACCGGCGCGGGCAAAAGCAGCTTGCTGGTGGCCTTATTCCGCCTATATGACGCGCCCAACGATGAAGTAGCTAGCGATGAAGTGGATAACGGTCGATTTTGGCACTTTTGGCCAAAATCGCCAATTTCGGCGGTTTTTGATGATTTGGCTTTTTTGCGATGAAACTGATGCCGATGCCCCGATGATTTATTTTCTTTTTTTTTTCTGATGCTGATGATTTCCGATGCCGATGGAGCTTTTTCTGATTTGATGAAAAATAAAAAATCTAAATCATCCAATCACAACAGGTAAAGACAAGAAGAAAAGGACCAAGTAGCAGGCAAGATGAAATCATAGCCAGAAATAAATAAATGGAAGTAAATAAAGTAGGAATAAAGTGAAGTAAATAAGTAAAGTAAAGTAAGTTGAAGTAAAGCAAGGCAAAGTAAAGTAAAGTAGCAAATAAGGCAAAAAAAAGAACCAATCAAAAGTAATAAGAAAACAAGTAGCAAAGTAAAGAAATATAAGTGGTGGTGGAGGCAGCCTTGTCATTGTGGCTGCGTGTCGGAACGCCCGGAAACACGGGCGGTATACGAAGGCCAGCTTTTCCGGTAAATGGCGGCAAATTGGGCATTTTCTTCAACTCCAAGCCTTCACTTTTTTCTCCTCCAAAACCCTAAACCCCTCACACGAACACGAAGCAGAGCAGATCACGAGCGGCGGACCAAAGCGTAAACTTCGGCGGCGTTGGATGAAGGTTTCGCGGACCTGGGTGAAGAGGAGAGGAGGATGATGAAGCAGAACTGATGAGCAGACTGATGCACAGCCAGAAGTTTGATTTTTGATCATGATCGTTATTTTCTTTTTCATGATCATCTTCATGAAAGACGTGTCCTGCTACGGTGATCGTGCTGGTGCATGAAGATGAAGATGATGAGGATGAGATGAAGATGAAGATCGCCAAATTCAAAATAAGACGAACTCCGACTATGTCACTGATCACATCACCAGCTGCACGGGCTGCGGCTTGTGCTACTTCTTGGGACTGAAACTGATTGCCGGAGGTGGAACGCATGAGAATGGATGATACAGATCGCAAGAACTTTGCAAAGGCCACTCGTACGTGATCGCAATCGAGCGCGGTGCTAGTTAAGGAGTACCAGAGTAGTTGTAGGCGCGCGGCCGCAGTAGATCTTCCTGTGGTTGTGATCGTGGTCATGACCCCGAACGACCACCGCCACTCTCGCTTGCGTTCTTCGTTGGTTTTTTTTTTCGTTTCGTGCCGCGGCCGCGTCCGGAGGTGGAGATGAGCGGAGCTTTCGGGGCGGGCTCGAGCTTCTACTCTTTCCGCTCGCCCGCCGACGACGATCTTCTACCAGTTGTTCTTTCGACTAAAGAACTGGGTCCCGACTGCGATGGAGGATGTTCACTGTGCTAGCTGCATGCTGCGGCTACGCGGGAGCGAGTGCGGTTTCCGTCGTGGCTCGTTCTCGTGGTCAGCGTGGCCGTGGCGTTGAAGAGGTCGTTGGCGCTGAGGAAAAACGCACGCATCGTCCTGCGCACTGCTGCGATGTCTACATATCTAATGACGCCGCGTCCATGTAGTTGCTGTTGTGAGTTGGCAGCTGTCAGGTGCCGCGCCAGCGCCAGGCTCTCTTATTTCAAAAGCGCGCGTCCTCGTCGTCGTTGTCAACATCAACGCCAGCAATGAGCGACAGATCTTACGGCCCGAGTGTTGGCTGGAGCGTTAACTAGCAGGAACCGAAGAGAACCCAAACACAGAGCACTGCGGGCCTCCTGTTTGTGAAGGAGAGGCAGAGCGAGAGAAGGTCACTGCTAGTCTATGCATACACTACGTCGTAAGCTCCCTAGTAGTAGTACGCCGAGGAGCGGGAGCAGCAGGACGTCAGAGACAGAGAGAAGCTCGGCCATATATATTCTTGATCGCCACCTGGCGCCCTCATGTGTCGCCAGGCTGCAGTAGCAGTATTTCTCTTTTTCAACATGCTCGTATTCGTATCTCAAAATCTGAACCCGCCTAGCATCTACTTCTACGTCGCCATCCAAACAATAATCATTGCAACCGCGCCGGCCGCCCCCGCGAACTACTTAGAATTCTTCTGCACACGTCGACGACGAGGACCGCCACCAGCTAGCAATCCAAATAGTGACCAACACCCTCAAGAATCATCCTCAACTTCTAGGGAAGAGTAGGAGTCGTAGGCCCAGGCTTGCCCGGGCGGTTGATTCACGATGCACGGAAAAATGATGAGGAAGTTCAACCGGCGCTCTCCTTCCGACGACGACGATGCTTTGATGCTCGGCGTGATCGAAGTAGATGTGAACTCCCCCGCCATTAGCATCATTATCCTATCTAGCGACTCGGAGTCCGATGATGAGGTAGATGAAGATGTGGCGAGTCTGAGTGAAAACCCTGCCCAAGCCGGCAGCTGGTTTGATGAGTTTTCGCAGATCGGGGACCCTTTCTTTGTTGAACCAACCATCCTACAAGGCAGCACCCCTGGTACTTACTCCAACGAACAACCAACATCGTACTACAGCGACCCCCTCCGTGGAAAACCTAATGGCCTCTACAACTACTTCGAGTCGCCTACGAGCTACAGCCTGTCGCAGCAGAACACACTCGTTCACTCGACCCTCACGCTAGTACCTACAAGGCACGAGAAGATGATCGAAGGCATGCGCAGGAGGCGCCGGCTAGAGGAGTCGACGTGTGAGAGCAGCTTCCTCCTCCCCCATCAGGTGAAGGACGGCTACTTTCGTGCGAGCGACTCCGAAAAAGCCAGCCTATTCGATTCTAGTCTGCCGTGCTTTGACTTTACCAACATCTTCAAGCACTTCGAGTACTCGTACGCACAAAAGGCCTCGCTGCTGCGGTTCTTTCAGAGATACCACAAAGACCACTACGACGCAGTTGGATACTCGAAGTTCTACCCCTTCCAGGAGTTCAATCTGGTGCCCTTCGTCAACTTGCACCCAGACGCCAGCGAGTACCTAGCAAAGACGTACCCCGATAAGTACCCCCAGGAGTTTTACGCTAAGTGCCACCTCTTCAACTACGCCGACGCCAAAACCACATCTTCATCTACCGCCGCTGTGAATGAGCAACTGTCTAGGGAGTCTTCTTCGGCCGCAGCTCCTAGTGATCAAGAGGCGCACGAGAGGATGGCAGGAGTCGGGCCGAGAGAGCAAATACGCCGTGACATGCTCCGGCTGACGGAAGACGAGGTCCGCCTGACGCTTGCAGTCGGGCGCGAGCGACTCGATGAGGTCGTCGCACAACGCAGCGGCTACATCCCCGCTCACCTGCTTCCGGCGGCGCAGATCATCGGACCCGGCCGCAAGGCCGTGACCTGTACTTACTTTCCAACTGCTTCGTCGTGGCGATCGAGGAACGAGCTCGGTTGTTGTCAGCTGCAATCGTCTGTTTTTAGAAATTGTAGAATTGTTGATGATGTTGACCAGCACGTGGTTCTACTACTTGGATCGTCGATCGTGTGGTCTTCGCACGAACTTGCTCTCCATCTTGAGTAGTACCGTTGATCCCTGGCTCCTCCCGCGTCGATGTTTCATCAAACGCAATCTTCTTCAGCTTACGGTCAGCTGTCCATGGGCATGGACCTCGTGCGCCGGCTGGTGTCCAGCGTCGGGAAGCTGCGCCACGCCGAGGTCCAGGAGCAGTTTACCGACACGCAGCAATGGGATGCGTTCTTACAGGCCCTCCGCCTGCCCAAAGATTCGGCGCGTCATCATGATCATCATCTGTTTACTTTTTTATTACAGCACCACCACCTCCACCTCCACCTCCATCAACATAAAAATTTTCAATATAAGCATCTTCATCTTCTTCTTGTGCTTCATCTTGTGGATTTTTTCTCTCTCTCATCTACTAGAACTGCTTCTTCATTCATGACCATCATCATCGCCACCATCATCACAGGAGCTGCCTAAGGACGAGGTCAGCAAGTTCGCGAGCCTGAGATCGATCGGCAAGCGAATGAGCTGGGACTACTCTGCTACCCGCATCGCGGACGCCTACGCGAAGAGTTCGAGCAGCACGCTCGTGAGGAACCAGAGAGCCATCCAGGGCATGCACCAAGCTCGGGCGAAATCGACCTACGAGGGGCAGATGCGCGCGATCGAGAACGGACATGACGGGATGCAGCAACTCATGGGCTTCGGCCAGGTGCTTCCTTATTTTTCAATATCTAACTTACTACTTCTACTTCTACAACTTCTACTTCTACCAGTAGTAGTAGGTGTAGTAGTTTATTTTCTTCGTCAAGCACCACCACGACCACGACCTGTGCAAAAACTTTGTCATCGTCATTTTCTCATCTCTACTTCTTCCCTCATCAGGACTTCAAGGCGTGCGGCGCGATCGCCAACTTCGCGCACAACCAGCAGCGCGGGAGCTCCTCGTCCTCGAGCTCCTCCGGGCACCTGGCCCTGGGCAACCGCCCCAGCGCCTTGCCGCTGACCGACCTGGACCCGATCGCCGAGGAGGTGGAGCCCTTCGTCGACGGCTGGCCCCACGAGGAGGCCGGCGGCGGCTTCATGAGTGGACTCGGCCCCATGATCAGGGAGCAGCAAGAAGCGCAGCGTGCGCAGGCCGCTGCGGCTTCCAGCAACGCGACGTCTTCTTCCACCCGGGCGGCTCCCAAGTCTAAGTCTAAGGCCAAGGCCAAGGCCAAGTCCACCTCCATGAAGCGCGCCAACAACCTGCAGCTGGAGCTGGACGGCGACGAGGACGTCGACGACATCGACCTGTTCGCCTTCGACAACACGGCGCGCCAGCCGATGAAGAAGATGGCCAAGGCCGCCGCGATGAAGAAGCGAGGCTGAGCGTCGTCGTTTGGTGTCGTGATGATCTGGAGCCCGTTGTGTGCGGTCGCTGCCTGGAAGTGGGCGCGACGACTTGGTTCTACGGCGTGAGGCGTTGGCTCCTCAGTCGCTGATCTGTGGTGCGACAGTGTTTGACGGGATCGATCGCTACTTCGTTTCGTAGATTACCTCGTCGTCTGGAAATATAGGACCACGCACTTCTACAGCGACCGCACTCAACTTCTATGTATGCTAGTACTTATTTATCACCGGCGGGACGTAGCTCACCTTCGGCGCTACTCTCGATCGTCATGGGATTGCTTTCGGCTTCGAACTGATTTGGGCCCGCGAGGATTGAGGGCGGACCGGGGGGGGCCGCGCCTGCCAGATAGGACATCGAGAGCATACTGCCCGGCTCCAGATCATCGCGACCATGTTATGGCACAATAGGGGGGCTAGCTGTGTAGAAGTATTATCTGGCGACTCACGACGACAGCGCCCGACTCTCGCAGGGCGAGCGGGATGGAAGGAGTGCTGGCACTAGGATAGCGCATTTAGTTTGGTCTCGGTTCTTGAATGTTGCCGTGCGCTGGGCATGTGATTGCTATCTCGAACAATCAAGCCGCCAGCGATGCTTCTACATGGCTGGTTCTCCGCCAGCTTTTACATATTGACGCGACAGCAGACCCGGGGACAAATTATATAATATAGCTCTTCAAAAATAAAAGTCCCTCCACTATGAGGCATAGTGTTCCCGGGCTGCTGTCGCGTCTTGTGCGTATTTTCCGCCCTGGTATTCTAGGATCGTTTGCGTGGTGGGGTGATCTGACTGGCGTCGCCCTCATTCAAAAATAAATCAAGTTCTTTCCAAGAAGAAATTCCCCATAAAATGGGGGCGATGCCGGTCACTGTATAATACTGCTTGATTGATGTAACAAGATCCCAGCTGTACACTTGATAATGAGCGAAGTTCTACACCCTACCACCTGCGATCCAAAGAAATCAGGGCTGGCTGCTGCCACGACGCAAAGCTTCGCGCGATGTGTTGTGCAGTGGCCGAACTCGAGCAGCCACCTTCTTACCCACGCCGCCACGAAGTTGTAGATGCGGATACCAATACTATGTTCCTCATCGGTTCATCTATGTTGTGCTGCCTCTACGTTTCGTGACCACCCTTGGCACCCTGTAGCCCACGCCGTCCAGTTTCAACTTTCGGTGTGGGCATTTTGCGCCGACCTGCTCAACGCACCACGCATAGCATAGGCATAGACTGTCTTCAGTCTTTCACGGTCTCGCCGGCTATTCGAATAAAGTTATATTATGTAAAAATCAATAAGAAGCCGGCGATAGCACGTGATTGCACTGGGGACGGGTCGCGAGTGCCACCGTTATGGAATCACTGCGTGACTGATGTATCTGCTAGATACTTGCTTTAGCAGGTAGCATTCGGTTTTCGTTCATCATCAACGACAGCAATGCTGGACTGATTGTAGAAGCCACTCAACTACTTACAGGGAGGTTTGTAGGGGTGTAGCAGGCTACAGGAAACACATCTGGCGAACATCTCAGGCATAGGTTCGCACTCACAATGTACCTGATCTTGTGATCATCGCACCACCGGAGACTCGCCGTGCTTGCATTCCTTTGCTTCATGTGCTGTGCCGTCAGATTGCCGCGACATTGCGAGGGGATGATGTGTGATGTAGTTTTTCCAGGTGGTCCGCGATACTGAGTGCTGCGAAGCAGAAGTGCTATGGGTGCACGGCTTTTCTGGAGACTGAAGTGTTCCTCCGGCTCTGTTCACGTGCACGTCTTGCAGCTTGGTGACTGTTGATTGCGAGATTCACACTCGTGCTCGTCTGTCTGCTCCTTCGATCGTCGTGTGGTCGCGTGCCGGTTTATTGCATTGCCGCGGGCCGGCGGCGTCTCCAACTTTCACCATCGCGGTAGTCGTGCAATGCTCTTCGAGTGATGAATGATTCTGCAGCTCGATTATCTCGCTTTCGATTTCGTCGCGATGTGGGGCGCGATCTTCGTGACTGGGCTATGGAGGTGGGTATGTGATCGATATCGGTTGCGCGTGACTAGTTCGCTACTACGTTGATGCTGGCAGCCCAAAGCATCGCCTACAGATCAATCGCCAACCCAGAGCCATCTGCTCAATCTTTAGCAGGAAACGCAGAGGCACGACTCGCAAGAACAGCAACTACAATTACAGCATCTACTTCATCCATGTGCAAAAATCTACATCATCGTCAACATCAACTACTCCTACGAGCTGCGGCAACAGCCGTGAAGCTGTTGCTCATTTCCTTTCGACTCCGCGCACTCCTGGCGTGCATGCGCGCTTTTCATTGTATGTGTACTACCTCATCCTCCTACCGCGCGTGGACCTGCTCCCCCTCCTACACCTAAAACAACATCCTTCGACGACAGCAGCGACTCCGTCGATCTTCATCTACTTCTTCTTCATCTACCTGGGGCCCGTCGTCGTCATCTTCGTCATCAACTACCTACTTCTAGTAGTAGTAGAAGTAGTTGTACGCGGGGGCCACCAGCTACAAGCTTTATCACCGCCCCGCGTCATCCTCGACGACGTCCGGCGGCGGCGCGCCACCCCGTCAATACTTTTTCCGCGGCCATCAGCGGCTGCGCTTTCGGCTCGTGCTTGCGGCGGTGCAAGCATGGCACTCGTCGCCAACGACCAGGTGGCGCTGCCCAGGGCGTCTAGGGCTACGCAGTGGGACGAACCCACAAGATGCCCACGCACGGGAAACCCCGTGTTCTGGATAAAGAATTTGGCGCCGAACCCCGAGGGGTATGCTTTTTGGCGAAAGACGCAGGTGCCGCGGGGATTACGGAGGGACTGCAACTACCACGACTGGCCGGAGGACGAACCTATTGCGTCGCAATGCAGCCCGCTGGAAGTGGTGCGCTCCTCATGATGATCATCGTCATCATGATCATGCTCTTGTTGATGAAGATCGTGTTCTTGTGTTGTTCTACTTGTTCTTCATCTTCATTAAAAATTATTTCCAGGAGCCGCAGCTGCAGCTGGCGCAGCTGCACCTCCATGATGATGATCTTCATCTTCATCAGCATCATCATTATGCAGCTGCTCCTCCTGATCTTCATCTTCATTATTTTAGAAGAATGACTTCTCATCTTCAATATCTACTTCATGCAGCACTACAACTACTTCTACTTCTAGTGCTACTTCTCGTTCTACAACTAGTTCCCCACTACTCCACGCCAGATACTGTGCTGCTTGTGGTATTCAATAGCGGCGCCGCTGCTGTGGGCAGGAAAAAGAGCGTCGTGCAATTTCAGGGCGATCGTCATTGACCTCACGGTGGCGAACGTCCAGGAACGTGCGGCACAATTGGACGCCTGGGCCCGCAAGAAGCTGCGCAAGGTCATCGCAGCCAACACGTCAACGCGGTGGCGGGATCAGGTAGTACCGCTTGGCCAGTAGAGTAATCGACTGTGAGCACCACGACCACGACCAGCACCACCATGATCATGATCAGGAGCAGGCTCCTGTTGCTCTTGCCACTCCACCCGCACGTCCTGTAGCAACAACATCCAACGACAACTACTATACGCACAGGCGTACGGGCTGGTCAGGTTCCTGGAGTTTTGCATCCAGGGCCGCTGCCGTCTAAACGACGCAAACGATCCCGCGCGAGTGCTACTGGCGGGCGCGGCGGGGTTGCCGGTCGGAAACTACGGCCATTCCTGCGTGTCATGGGACTACTCGACTCTGCGGCGAAAACACACGCGCGGCGCGGTGGTACGGCACGCATGTTGTCTTTTGCTGTGGCGCCAGTTGTTGCGCAACATCTACTGCAACGGCAAGAGCTGCGCCGCTGCCTAGATCTAGTTGTTGTACTAGTAGAAGACACCACAGAAACAACTACTGCGACATCTTCTGCTTCCGACGTGCCAGTGCCACCAGGCAGCACCATTCTCATCATTGTCTTCTTCATCTAATTGTTGTTGTTGTTCTTCACCACGCCCAGGTATATTATCCGGACCTCGTGGCGTCAGTCTACAGTGGCCAAGATGTTGCCAGTCCCGCCTACTTGGACGTGCATATGGTGCCGCTGCCGATGCAGCACGGGGGTCCGAAGAAAGTTCTCGGGAACGGACTGAGCTCCACGGACGAAGACGAGCTGCTGCCCCCACCTGTCGTCGAAGGGAACAGTAGCGGAAGCAGCAGGAGGGATCCCAATGGTGATGATGCAGACCGGGCGGCATCCGCGTACAGCTGCGCTGGGTACGTTTGGGCCGCAACCTTCACGCACGGCGCGAATTTCGTGGAGGACCGCTACGTCCCAGTCACCACGCCAGTCATGCAGACGCCGATACAAATGTGGACCGAGCACAATGGCGACCACGACGACCAAATGCATTCCAGCTGCGATCAAGGATCGAGCGAAAGCAGGAATGCGCAACTCTCGGCCACCGTCTGCCCGATGGTGTTCCAATTCGGGCGCGCCCACAGGTTGTCCAATAACGTCAAAGCGTTATGTAAGCCCATCGCTGCGGCCGCGGGCCTCTTCAATTCATACCAGAAGGGACCGATGGGCAGCGGCACAAACAGGGTGGCGTTCCGCGACGAAGGCAAGGAGCTGGCGCGAATCGTGGAGGAACAGCCGGCGCACGTCTACATGCGCATGCCGCACGTCCAAGATGTGCAGCGCGAGAGCAACGCGGAAAGTGTGGAAGAGGCGACGAAGATGCGTATTGAGTTCTTTTAGATTTAGAGGCGTGGGCCGCCCTGCTCATCTACATCAACTGCTGCCTAGCGACGACGTAGCTACATGACTATGGCCCAACCCGCTAGCTTTTGCCCATCTTGTCGCAGCAGCGCTGCTCCTGTTTCTAGTACTCTGCAAGTTGTTCTTCTACTTGTTCTCGTTCTACTTCTACTGGACTGGTCGAGGCCCTCCGGAAGGTCCCCAAGCCCATCGATGAAGTGGGGGTCCAGGGGGTCCATTTCCGATACCTCTTCGCGGCTTAGCGCGGTGCTATGGTGGACTTTGCTCGCGAAAATGTCTAACGATGAAGTGGGGCTCCATGAGGGCATCTGGAGGGGTGTGCTCAAGGGTGGGCTCATTGCTTTTCGAGCAGTCAAGTGCGCACATGCCCCAGCGGCGGGCACTTTGCCTTTGCAGGAGCGGGGCCCCCAACTCACTTACGCTACGTTTCTGTTGAGCTGGTAGAACAAGTAGAAGGGCAACTAGTCGCGCATCAACTCACTACACATCTTCAGCGATCACCCTGGTCGAGGCAACGGATACGCGCTGGCTTCGCGACTTCATGTTCGCGAATTCCTTCCTCGTCGACGGCTCCAAGTGCAAGGCTATTTTGCACCGCCAGCACCGCAAAAACAGCAAGGCGAAGCTGGAGATGATCGATCCGGAGGATCATCAGATCACGCAGGACGCGTTCGACGGCACCCCGGCACAAAGACCGGCCACCTGGCTGGGGTACCCCGGGGAGGTCTACATGGCGTTCGCGCCGCTCAGCCATGATCTGTGCAAGGACTACGTCGCGATAGCGCGGCCGCACTTCGACTTTTACGAATTGCTGGAGGCCCTGGACCGAACGCACTCCAAGCGCTCGCCGTTTCTGGATGAGTCCGGGCAAGTTGTGGCGCCAACGCTCAAAAATATGCGGACTTATCTCGACCCCGCGGCGACTTCGAACAGCACCTACACAACCATCGAACTGAGCCGGCTTCTGAGTGCGCGGAGGGTTCTCATTTGGAAGATCATCTTGCACCGAACCGCCGCGGTCGCGGGGCTGACGGAGTACCGCAGAGCGATGGCGGCCGTCTTGTTTCAGAGGATCGTCCAGTGCGCGCTCTTCGATGAGTGGGACTTGCAATTCGGCCTACTGGAGGGGGTGGTGAGGCGCCACGTCGTGGTGTCCCGCCCTGCGGCGTTGCGGATCGAGCGATTCTACTCCGAAAAACTGCCCGTAAACGCGAAGAGGTTTTTGCGGTGCGTCCACGAGTTTGACTACGATCCCCGCGTCGTCGGCATCATGGGGCAGTTCGTGAAGAGGGTGATTTCGTGCTTGCCCCTGCTCGAGAAGTTAACTGAGTCGCAGTTTCAGTCAAATAAGCTGAACAACGAAAAACGCGCCGCTACCGAGAGCTGTTTTGCGTCAAAGCAACTCGATAGAATACATCACTTTGAAAAACACAAAAAATACCACGCGCCTCTGCCGCTCCCGGAACAGCACTGCGCCGCCCCCATTCTACACACCGAAATGGACGCTTTGCTCACCAACGCCGCGTGGGTTGGAGCATCGGAGCCGGAGATCCGCATGCACATGAGCGAGAAGGCCAGCGAACGCGTCGGGAATCGGCGCAGGGACGCAGCCTTTGCAGAGTTGTGCACGGATATCAAGGATCAGCAGCAGCAGGCCTACCAGCGGCGTCGGTTCGGCAACAACAATAACAAGAAGGTGAGCAACGTCAAGAACGCCTCGAATATGGTGCAGCTCGTCTCGTCCGGGCCGGCACAGCACAAAGCAGAGCACCTCGGCTACAGGGGGGCGGAAGCCATGGCGTTGCTGAAGGACTTTCCGGACGAGGACGAGTTGACGGCGGAGGGCATGGCGTGGGTCAGGTCGCTTTCGAAGAGAATGATGTCTGAGCGGCAGCTTCCGAGGAGGTTGCGGGAGGATCCAGTGAACGCGCACCAGTTTCTGCGTCATCGGCAAAGCGGCCAGATTCGGAAAAATACTGGCTGGCTCAAGGAGCTGCACGTGGGGCACACCCTCTCGCCTCTCGCGAACGGGTGGCAAGGCATCGATCCCGAGACTGAAGAAACAACTGAGTTCGTTGGCGGCTGGTGCGCGCGCTATCAGCTGTACGACGGCGAAGTCGAGCGGAGGACTGGAGACATCGTCTTTGGCGAAGTGTGCCGGTTCTTGCATGATCGCTGGATCGATCCCGAGGATTTCGGGCTGGAGGTCTTCCAGGACTTCTCCATCCCGGCGCAGATCGGCGGCATCCACCTGCTCTGCGGCGGTCCCGCGGCTGGGCACGTTGAAGACGAGCTGCTGAAGAGGATTCCGCAAAGCATCCGCACGAACTTGTACAGCCGTCTGGCGAAATACGAGACGAAAGTTCAGCGCCGCGCCTTCGTCACCGCTTTTGCAGTCTGTTGGAGGGCAGGTAAGTGGAGCGGCGCCCAAGCCACCCAGACTCTTTCCGGTAGCGGCGGGCTGCAGTGGTGGGTGGAGGTGGAGAAGAAAGCACTGTCGTCGTCCGTCCGTGTCGGTGGGCCCGGAAAGGGTGCGGGCAAGAACAAGGTGGGCGGACAGCACGAGGAGAAGATGTCGCGCCGCGCCCCCGACTTCGTTTATCGGCTCCACCGG
>RXOD01005278.1:0-14949 GCA_005223375.1 Amoebophrya sp. AT5.2 | reverse complement strand
GCCACCGCCGCACAACCTCCAACGTGGTCCGCCGCTGCATCAACAGCCGCCGCCGAAGGTTGACGCCCCTACTTTTGCCAATTACGACCAGTTCATCCAGACTCCCCCGAACGTCGCCCCGCCGAGCGCGCCGAGCGGAGGCAGAGGCGGAGGGCGAGGCGGAAGTGGAAGTGGGGGCAATGCTGGGAGCCAGCTGCAACCCCCGTCTGTCCCGGTTCCGCAATGGGATTATTATCAGACTGGGGGCAATCAAAATGGGCCGAGCAGCACACTCTTGGGCGCTCCTCCGCCGCCGCCGAATGTACCGATTCCGAACGACGGGGGCTGGGCGGACCACAGGCCCTTCTACCCATCGAACCACAGGCACGAACATCACGTGCTGTCGATGGAAGATTACGGCATGCAAACGGTACTTACTATTGGATCTTTAAGACGTAGTTGACGTCTTTGTTACAGATGATCCGGTTTGTTTCCCTAATTCGTTTCAGATTGATGGCCATGGCGGCGCGTCACACACTCAGTTATAACTGAGTATTTGAGATGAAATCACACACCGGAATAAAAATAAACCGCCATCGTTGACGAATCCAGCCTCCTCCTCCCCCCCCGGATGAGTTCGAGGACGTGACGCCGCCACCCCCGCCCCAGTGGGAGGAGTTCACGCCGGAGTCTAATCACAACTCCACGCACCACCTGAGCTGGGGACGGGGAATCTCCAACACCGCGAGTGCTTCCTCGCACCCTCAACACCATCACGCAGGAGCTGCAGTTGATGCCGATAACATTCTGCCAGGAGCCGGTGCGGGTGGTGTCGGGGGACCACCGAGTCACGCCCCGACGATGATAAGCCAGCATTTGATGAGCCGCGAGCCGCCGAATTTCGCGCCCATGATCGTTCCGACAGCGGCAGGCGGGAACCCTACTGGGCAGCAGCATCAGAACCACCAGGCGGGCCATCAGAGTCACGACCAACATCACGACCCAGAGCTGGTCGTGGTAGAGGCAGACTACACCCTGGACCCGGGAGAAGCGTACTACGCAATGGAAAACGGTTGGGAGTCCATGGACCACTTCTACGCGAAGTATCATCATGATCATCCTGATCATCATGTTGAGGAGCAGCGTGTTGAGCATCATCAGGTGGTGGAGCCCCCGGGGGAAGCTGCCACGGTCGGAACGTCGTCGTCGTCGAGCGGGCCGCCGTACCACTTGATGCGGCCAGCCGCGGCCAGAGGGGCAGGCGGAGCAGCTGCGGCTGAGCGTGTTGTTGAGTTGGAAAACAACATCGATGTGCGGGAGGAGCACCGCGGGCAGTGGGGGATGCAGGGGTGGATTACAACGGGCACCGGGGCGGCGGTGGACAGTGGTCATCAGGACGCAGGGTTGAGCCGAGTTCTGGAGGGGGGCGGCTACGAGACTGCGTATTACCACCCCGGAGAGCCGATGCCCGAAAGGGGGACTGGGGGGCCCGGACCGCCGGTAGCTCCTGGCGTTGGTGGCGGCGTCAGCCACCTCCTGACACCGGGAAATCTAAATCATTCGTCTCGCGGGGGCGCCACGGCGGGAATGGGTACAGGTTTGGGCGGTTCTTCTTTCCCCCAATCTGCACAATCAGGAGCCCCGTTCGCCGATACCTCCGCTTCTATCCTTAGTCCACCCGGCACGACCGCGGCCGCGACCAATCCGATGTCCACGACCAGCGGCTCCAACGTCCAAACGCATCCGCCTGCCCCACGGCATCACTATCATCACCCTACCGCTGCGGCAACGTCCACTTCAACTTTCTCGACTGTGTATCGCCCCACGAGCCGCACCCCGCCGCCCCCGACGACCGGGCCGCCGCCGCCGCCGCCGGGGCATCATACGATCGTCTCGCAGCATCCCTCGTTTCAACACGCGTCGAAGCAGCTGGCTCGCGTGGACGTGGACTCCTCGATTCATGGAGGGCCGCCTGACTTCTCGGGAAATCCTCCTCAACATCCCTCGACCTCACACGGGCCGCAGAATCACCGCTATCAACCTCAGGAAGGAGGTCGTGGCGTATTCGTGGCGCAGCACAGGAAGCGGGTGGACCTGAGCCACGAATGCGCCACGACCTCCGCGACACTGGAATACGGTCTCAGCACCGAGACGCTGGACTATCGAGAGGACGACGCTGCACCGCCAGACGATAAGGATAAAGGTCAAGTAGAGTCCAGTCAAAGTCATCATTTGTACCATCCCGTGCCGCTGCAGGGGGGTGGGACGACGACGCAGCATCACGCTGTAGATCACCCCGCGAGTGGTCAGACCGCTCTGTACGGAGGTCACGGCACAGCGGGTGGGACTACAACACTCACCGGGGCCAACTGGGGTACGACGACGTTGCCGGGAGCGGGGACGACAATGACAAACACCACGTTCACCACGGAGGATGCTGTAGATGACCACAGCACTCGGAGGGACACGGGGTCGCCCTTCAGCAGGGAAACGCCCGAACCGCACGAACCGCTTTTCCCTGAACCGCATGCGCAGCAGCAGGCGCAAGGCCCGAGCCAAGACGGGACGATCCGCCGACGGCAGTTCGCGATTCGAGATCCGACGACGGGAGCGCAAATCGACATACAGCGACCCTCGTCCGGAGCAGCGTTCCGGGAAGAAAGTGTGTCGCATGCCCGAAATGCCGCAAATCAGAGCATGACCATGATGAATCGGGCGGCGAAAGAGTACTTAACTTATATTCTTATATAATATACGGGTAGTTCATCTACATCTTCATCCAATGCTCTCCAGTCTCTCTAGCTTTCGGGGTTTTACTTCTGCCAAATTCATCTTGCCGAAAATCTAAATCGGCTCTAGGTTCACGCCTGGGTCGGCGTACTCGAATTCCGCGGGACTGTACTCGAGTTGGGATTCGGACCAGGACCGGCGCGGGCCGCAGCAGCAAGGTCAGTCAGAGGGTCCAAGCAGTCAGAGGGTAATGCGCAGCAGCTCTCTGGACAATCGCAGGATTCGGGAGTTCACCCCCGGGGCTCTGTACCACAACGCCGGCCCGGCCCACTCCGGCAGCGTGGTTGTTGGGGGCGGAAACAGCGTAAGCCTTAATGGAACTGCACCGACTGGGCCACCTGGAGGTCCTCACGGTTGTACACCGGATCTTGGAGTCGGATCCGGGGGCCAACATCAACCTCAACCGCCGGGAACGGTCGGAGCGCGGAACGGTGGGCCGGCGGACGGTCGAAAGACTTTCGAGACGGAGCAACAGCAGCAGCACGCCGAGTTCTCGGAGCGCTATCATCCGGGCGGGGCTGCCGCCCAGCAGCACAACAATCCGAGTGGATACAACCCCCCAAACCCGTATGGTCAGCATCATATTAATGGGGCGGCCCAGACGGTGGATTTGACCCAATGGCAGCTGCACCACACAAGCGGCATGCAAGTGCAGCGCAACGACGAGTATCAGTACTGGAACGGGTTGGCGGTGCAGAACTCCAAGTCCAAGCCGAAGTCGCACTACGAGCTCCGGCTCCGCATCGACGGGTTCCTACAGACGGATCCGCATCAGCGAGGAGGAGTGCTGTCCGACCTAGAGGGCAACCCGCTCTCCTTCCTGCACGCGAACCCCTGCGGGGCGGCGCTGCGGGAAATACAAACGAGGTGTCAGCGGGAGTGGGCGGTGGACGACGTCGAGGTGTCCCTCATTTCGGACGAGGGGGACGTGAGCAAAAATGTGCCCGGCTCGGCCGCGTTCCGACTGTCGAAGCATTACGGCCTAGAGGTGACGAGTCGGGGACCCATAAGATTGATTGATTCCCGGTCGGGATTAACGAAAGTAGCAGCTCTAATTGCGGTTACTTGTGTCGAAAATGTACTCATATCGATCACCGAAGGTATTCTCCAGGAATCTAGGAGGGGGTCGAATCATCTCGACCGAGGAGGTGCAGACACTGGCGTTTAGCTAGCAATCCACGTTTCTCCTTCGCCTGCATTTAGATTTTCGCTAGCAGGAGCAGCTGCATCGATGGAGCGGCTTCTCGGCCGTAGAGCGCGGCGAAGGATGTTTTGCGTGCTGTATACGGGTTCCGAAAGATGAGCGCGTAGGAAATAAGTAGTGGATGAAGCTGCCCCATATGACGCCATGCGTGACGAGCGTGAGGCTGTTGAAGACGTACGGCACTATACTATCATAGTACAGTTGTATTACTACGGTAGCCTGCTCTAGGTTTTGTGTCGCTAAATCGGTTTTTGAGAGATCGGCCGTCACCTCTGGCCACCCTGTAAGCCGGGCTTCGGATAGTCAGTGCCAGCAGCGGAGTGGACCTGTACGTTCCGACGGGGGTAATGCAGTTTGTAGTTTTGTTTTCAATTTTGAAGTAAGGTTTCTATCATTCAAAAAAGCGAAACCCACCACCCCGATCAGTGCAACGTGCCCGAGATTCTGGACTTCGCGCCTTTCCCGTGCCGTCTTTTCGTGGAGCGGCCTGTGGTATGTCGGTTCTCCATTCCCTCCCTTCCCGGGTCGACCACACCGATGAACAATTACAGAGAAACCGGTTTGCGCAGTATTTTGCAACATTTGCTTCCATTTATTAGTTACTTCGTACGAGTGGTCGGCGATGGGTTGCTTGTGTCATGTAGGAAAAAACTGCAGGAAAGCAGTGGCAATTGTAGTTTCGCTTCGGGGGTTGCAGCCTCTCAGGCAGTCACAGCGTTCCGTCGGTGTTAAGTGTTGATGTCGGGAGGTCTCGGACTGTACCTGTATTCCGACTTTGTGCTTCGTCGCAGACGACAACCCCCCCATACCCCAAATCCGAAATGCAACCGGCTTTTTTTCTCTCTAAGAGGAAACCCGGCTCAAGTTCGCGTCTCGGTTTTCTGTGGCCTGGGAGCGGCGGTTCCCTGGGGAGACTTTGTGGAGCCGCGTGGAGACGCAGGAGCTGAACCTCTGCCTGCCGAGCAAGATGGAGGCCGGGGCGCAGCTACGCTGTCTGGTACACTACGACGAACTGGTGGATCCGCTGGCCTGCGTCACTCTAGACGCCGTAATCGAGGAAGCCCCGGAACTTTTCTGGGACCGAGACTGGATCAACGTGGAGGACCTGCTGCTCGATGAAGATATGGAAAGCGGTGCGCAGGCGGAGGCGGGCGGGGGGACAAAGACCACAAACAAGGCAGCCGGTGCTGGAGGAGTACGTGGAACGTCTTGCGGTGGTCGTGGGAGGAGTGGGGTTGCGGGGTCGAGTAGCAGCTCCTCCCACCAGTCAGGTACTCCTCGAGGTACTTCCTGTGCAGACGAGGAGTATTTGACGGCGCGCACAGGCAGCTGGGCGGCGGGCGACGACCAGGAGGTGCCGACAACATCATCAGTAGAGGTCCTACTTCAGCGGCGAGGAAACCTGAGCGGCGCCCCGGGTCGTGGAGAGGGGGATTCCCAGACAGGTCGGGGAGGCAAGAAGTTCTGCACTTCTGAAAGCACAAGTGCTGGAGCACCCGCAACCACGAGCGCGTCCAGCTCGGAGAATGCCGCGAACAAGGAACAGGATTGCAGTGCCTACGTGAACCTGCGTGAGGTGATAACACCAGAGACCTTGGTTGACATGAGCGCCGTGAAATCGGAGGATCCCTCTGAGAAGTCCTCCGACGGCGAAGGAACGGCTCCTCTGGAAAATCTAAATCTCGATCATCCGTCGACTGGGAGCGGACGCGCTGCGCGGGAGCAAACGGCACAAAGAGTAGTACCAGTACAACTTTTGAAAAACGAGACCCGTGGTGGGAGCAGCAGCAGCAGCCGGGGTGGCTCTGCAGCAGACTACTCGACCGTTTCGCTGACGAATTGGTCACAGCTCGTCGCGTCGGCCGAGATGAAAGAGATCGGAGATCGGCGCGAGGTTTTATTACATCAGGAGCTTTACTTGCTGGGCGCTGGACGCTGTAACGAAAGCGAGCATGGAGTCGAAGAAAGGGAGAATTCCGAGGACCCCCACCAGGCGAGCGGGTACGGCAACGGTGTGGCGCAAAGCGGTCATGCGTCGGGGCAGAACGGCCCGGGGGTTACTACTTCCGGGCCGCCGGGGGGAATACCAACACAGCAGCTCCGAACTTCAACCTGTCAGCATGACAACGATACCAGTGACCGGCTCGGCGCGCAGCGCATCTTCCCAACGGTGAGCACAGACAACCCGCTGTTCCTCCGGAGCGCCTACTACGGAATCGAGCGGCCAATCGATCCAGAAAGCATACGCGTGATGACGTTCAACGTCCTCTGCCCCGAATACGCCCTGAGCAACCTGGCAAGGGAACGACTGTATATATTACTTGCACTTGTTTAAAACCCTACCCGGAGCTTGCCTTAGCAATTCCGGCAGGAAACGCCATAAGAAAAGGGGGGGCGAAGAACTGCCACACTTTGCGGATTCAGTTTCTACACCGGGCGTACGCTGCGAATTTCCTAAGGCAAATCCTAAAGGGGATTCGTTCCCAAGGGAGTTCCTAAGGGGACCTCCGATTTGCCTTAGGAATGTGCCTGAGGAGACAGACCGGGGGAAGCTTTTCCGAAAGTGGTCCGACGGGGACGGCTATTTTGCCCATTTTTGAATCCTATCCCCCCTAGATTCCTAAGCCAAATCCTAAGGGGGGGCCTAATGCAAATCGAAAAGGGGAAGGAGTGCCACCATTTTTCGGATCTGAAGCCGTCCTAGATTCCTGAGGCAAGAGCAAGACCCTACGGCGATTCTTAGGGAAAACGGATAGGGCACGGACATCATTACTTCGCAAGTATCGGCTAGCGCTACGCGGCTGCCCGAAAACAATGAATAGGTAGGACAAGGTACTAAATGATGGTTGTTAGTGAATCAGGAAAGAAACAAGATGGAACATCGACACAAAACTGGAACAGGTACGCGACATGTCCAGTGGAGTACCTGGAGACTGGGTACCGTCTCCCGCACTGCCTTTCTGAGCTGTATCTGCAGGACGCGGACTGCTATTGCCTGCAAGAAGTCTCCGAAGAATGGTACGAGTGCGGCATAAAACCACTGATGGAGAGCAGATACATCTGCTTCCACAAGCCGAAGGCGCCCATCGAGAACCGAAACTTTAAAGTTACCGAGGGCTGCGCGATCTTCTTCCGCCGGAGCCGCTTCCGCGTGCTGCAGGCAAATCAGGTGAAGCTTATCATTCGATCGTCATCCCAATCAGATCATCTGTCTCGATCATCATTCGATCGATTCCCACATTCATTGATGCGGTGTCTCGCATCGAGATCGATCTCCCTTCGCAGGTTTCACTGTCACAGCGACTTTACGCGAACGGGGAGTTGACACAGTGCGTGCAGGAGTTGGACCGGTTGGCGGGGAACCTCCCGGGCACGAAAAAGGCCTCCGACGTTCTGAAGCGAGTGAATTCAGTGGCGCAACTTGTGCTGGTACTTACTTAAGTTCATATTTGCTCCCCGAGACGACGCTCATAGAAGCAAATGCAAAATCACGATGCAGTTTATTGTGCCGACTTATGGACGCTTCTAATCGACAGTCGATGAAGCAACGAACTTACAATAAAACTATCAATCTAGTGAATCGATCTCTATCACTCAGGTCGAGGATTTTGCGGCTGGGCAGCGGTTGGTGGTGGCCAACACGCATTTGTTCTCCTTACAAAAAGAACCGTCCAGCTACGAAGTAAGCCCTGCACGGATTCTATCTCCAGTCTTGTTTGGAATCTGCCAGTTCCCGCACTCTGATCACCGTCCTTCTCCCCCTAGTGCCCTTTCTTTGTCATATGAAGAATGGCTGCCACCATCTCTGTCTCTGATAACGTAGCCCAGACTCCAGACTTGGCTTCGAGCCGGGCCAGACTTAGGTGCTGAGTACTTTACGCATATGAGAAGAGCTGGCGCCGATATATGCGGACATGAGGAAGCCCCCGGAGCCTATGAATATAGAACATCTACTAGCTATAGTAGTAGTTGCTCAAGCTCAGAAGTACAGCCTATCGCTTTAGTAGCTGGGCGTTTCTTCATACTGTCCACCAGCAATGAAGAATATCAGGATGTTGCAGATGTTGACAGTCATTCGTGAAGTGGAGGCGCTGGTGGCAAAGTCCGTCTCGACTACGGGGATCAGGCCGCGAATACTTGTACTGTGTGTCGCTTTCTCACGCTTCTGTGTTCTACAAGTTGTGTGCTAGTCCTGATTTCATATTGATGTTGACACTTTTTTAGATTTTTAGGCCGTGATACATTTTTGCTCTTCCTCGCCCCAGCTACGCAAAGAAATGTCGTGCTCTCGCCCTGTTCTTTGAATATTTGTTTCTGCGCGCCGGCGCGGTGACCGTTGTTTCTGTTTATCTACCACTGACTGCGCACATTTCATCAGATCTGCGGGGACCTGAACGCTGATCCCTGGTCCGGTGTGTGGGAGTTGATGCTGAAGAAATCAGTGTCGCCGGAGCATGCAGACTGGTGGCCATTTGACCCACCGAACCGCTGCAACCCCACCCCGCCGCCCGAGTCACGGCCAGTAGCAGCGCCTGGCGCCTCGAGTGCGAATGCCGCGGAAAAGGCGGGTACCGGTACGCTAGCGACCTCCTCTTCTACCAGTTCTTCGTCCGCGAGCTGCTCGGCTCGGGGCGTGCTGCTTGCGCACAGTCTAAACCTCCAGGACGCGTACGCGCCTGCCTACGCCAGCGGCCGACAGGCGACGTTCGGCTGCGCCGAACCAGGCTCGACAAGGATCATCGACTACATCTGCTGCTCGCAGGAGTTCACTTGTAAACGCGTTAAGGCGCTGGCACCGAAGGAGCAGCTCTGCGGACCAACAGCACGATACCCGAGCGACCACATTGCCATCGGCATGGACCTCCAGTACTAGAACCGATGCATCGGGGGTGAGACATAGATCCTGGTCAGCATCCGCTCGATTACCCGTCCTCCTGGAGCCAACGAACAATAACAACGGCAAAGGATGAGACCTCTTCGAGACCGATTAATTTCCGTAGGCAGCGAGTTCCTCGCCATTCAGCAGAAGACAGAGTATTCATTGATTCATTTACCACATTGTTGTACAAGGTATAGACAAATATATCTTGCAGAGCACAGTTTTCATTGTCACCGTACTTTCAGCATCAGCACCGCGGAAAAACGTGGAAAAGGTTTCAAAAGCACAGTCATCGAAGGACCAGAAACTCGGTTTCGATTTGCCGGGACTGGACTCTCCGCTTGCAGGAGCGCCGCGGCGTATCGTAGAGAAAACCCATAGACCACCGCGGTTTTCAACGACGGGCCAACGCAAAGCGGCGCCCGAACGCCTGCTGCTTTATGTTGTTTACAGTTTCCGCAGTTCCGGCGCACCGTCAGTGCGCACGCCGCGAGTAAATCTTGATAATGGTTTTGTTACATATTTCCGCTTCAATTTCTCACTTACTACTCACTCTCTTCGATTCAGATTCGTTTACGGCCGATAAATAAACTCACTCGGTGCCAGCACTTGTACTTACTTATGTTTATATCGGGCCGGCAACTCGGATTCGTAAAGGTAGACGTGGAGCCGAGAGCGGCCGTCGCGGCCATCCACTGATGTAAGCAGCGCTCACTCGAAAATTCAGATTTTGTAATATGATTGACAGAATCGGAATCCAATCCTCCGTCGGCGGCTATGATAGGTAACCTGCTGTCTGCAATAGAACCATAGACAGTAGCTTATCTCTCATACGGGCAAGAAAATGATTGGCGAAAAAAAAAGCAGCAGCTCCACCGCTTATTCAATGTGGCCGCGAGGGGGCGCTCGCGCCTCAAGGCGGGGTTTTTTTCTGCTCCGTGCAGATGCTGTGGAGCCAACTCAATGGCAGATGCTTTGGGGTCGTGTGTTCAGTTCGGCCGAAGTTAGTAGGAGTGCGGATTTCATCTTTGCATCGCGTGAGAGCTTGCTCTGGGGTTTGGAGTGCTTCACATCGGAGCGGATAATGACTTGTATCTGATAAAGAGCGCGAATGGGGTTACAGTGAAAACGCACGCAGCGGATGTTGATAGATCGGCAGCTTTCGTCTCGCGACTTAAGGGTTAGGCCGGTGCTCACTCGCACGATGCACAATGTCGGGACGGGGACGGACTTTGGAAATATTACTGAGAGTGTAAAACGAGGGTGAAATACTCCACCAATTTTGTGGAAAAAGATAGCGGCCAGACTGAGAAACTGGGCTGTCGTATCCATAGGGGTAGCGGTGGGCCGCACAAAAATATGAAATGAGTGGTGCACTGGCCGCTCCCGCAAAAATAAAAAAATATTTAACTGGTGGATTGAAGAAGAAGATTTTGTGGTGGATAATTGAGTATAACGGATCTACTTCGGCGGGAAAGGCGTGCGCTGAATACAGTACCAGTATCGAAAGAAACGAGTTGTAACACCCGAAAATGAAGGCGTTCCTGGTGTTGGCTTTCTTGTCCGTGGCTTCGGCCTTCAAGCTGAACTCAGCGCGGATGTCGAATGCGATGCGGGGGTCCGCAGTAACTGGACAAGATGTAATTCAAGGCAGAATCGAGACCTACACGAATGCATGGCAAATCGTCGAAGAAAAGGTAAGACGCGCACACAGAACGAATGGGTTCTGGTTTAGATTTTTAGATTTTTCATCTCTGCATTCTCAGAATGTTCTGGAGGTCGAGGTGCGTTTTTACAACGAAGATCAACGAACAAGTAACGTGCTTCAGCGTTTATTTTGCGTCTCGACAACATACACCAGGTAGAGTCGGAGATGTCGTCGCTGGCATCGTTTTTCGAGGAGAACACCGGAGATAATGTATACTACACCGGGAACCGGCAAGATTTCGTCCGCGGATTCCTGACCAAATCCACCTCAGTCATTCTTTCGCGTATCTTCTGAGCGCTGGTGTATGCTGGCGCAGGGGGAGCGTTGTAGCAGAGTCAGTTTGGCGGCTGCCGGATGCCAGGGGCGCGAGCTACCGTCCAAGACACTGGATATTAAAGAACACCCTACATTCATGAGTAGCTGGCGGGGATCGTTGATAAGGGGAGAACTTCACCGCCACAGTTTTTTTTTGAGGTTCGGAAACGCGACGGTAAATGCAATTTGCAGGGACAGGAGAGATGGAAGTCGACAGGATTATCAAGTATTCATTATGGGCAAGGCGTGCGGAGGTTCGGCGATGCACACTGAGGATGGATAACATACGATAACAAAGACTGATGTACACGCGACGTATCGCACAGCCTCTCATCGGGACGGCATGCCAACAGCGCGACGATAGGCACGCGTTCGGAAATTGAGGCCAGCACCCCCATGTGGTCGATGAGAGGATGTGGGGTTCAGGAGCGGTAAGTGTAAGCATCGTCTGCCAGCAGTCCTTGTCAAGGTTGGGAGCAAGTCTCAACGTTGGGGGCAAGCTTCCCGATGTAGGCTGAGGAAGGTTCCTCCAAGCAGCCAGCTTTTCCCGACTGTTTGTGTGAATTCCTGCGTTGCGATTCTCGTCACGGTCACGTTCGCTGCGCAGACTGCCTCACCGACGTTTGTGCAAGTAGTATCTATTGGGCGGGTGGGAAAGTGCGTCAGTCGAACGACGGAAAATCCATTGGGGAAAATCGTCATCACTATCATCATTGGGCGGAGAGTATCACGGGGATCTGATCACGGCGAGCGCTTGGGAAGATCATGTATGCCGGAAACTATTCGAGGGTCGAGTACTCCAGTTTCCATTGAAGGTGATAAGATCGTTTCCATTGAAGGTGATAAGATCGTGCCTCGTCGACGTCTTGGGCCGCCTGAAACTAGACACACGTCTACGCGTATGAAAAGAAGACTCCATAGGCGGATAGGAGGAGGGTAGCACAGGTGAGAGGAATATATAATATATCAGTTAATATCGTTCTTGCAACGTGCAGAGCGATCATTGTTCGACATGTCCTCTTGGCGCGACTCTCTCGCAGCGAAACCCGTGCGACTTGTCGGAGGAAAATACGTCCAGTCTGACTCCGCGGAGGTTGCTACTATGCGCGCAGCAGGCTTCATATCACGACGCAAAAAATGTCTATGCACCCTACTTTATTTTGGCCAGCAGTTTCTTTGCGCTAATGCTTAGAGCCTTAGTCTGTCCTCGGGTCCGCCTCTGAGTCCGTCCTCGGGTCCGCCTCGGGTCCGCGCTTCCCAAAGGTTTGAGTTTTGAGTTTGCATCTCGTTTGAATCCGTAGGTTCTCGCCAACATTCATTTTTGATGCAAAGGTGGCAAAAGGACATTTTGCGTCGTGATACTCCACGCACGACCAGAGTAAGCTCTCCGTGTACAAAGCCGCATCCGAAAATGCCAGACTGACTACAAGGCAGCGCGTCTTTGGGGACGAGTACAGTATGGAGGCACTCTCGCAAGAGCAAGCACAACACAACCAAGAAGCTCTACCGGCACATAGTAGCCGGAAGAACTACGACCATGATCTGGTTGCCGGGTCGCCGCGTCTGATGATGACCAATAACGGAGAGTCTCCCCTCACAACGGCTAGACGCGAATTGAAGGCGGTGGGCACAGAGAACATGCGCCGGATGGAAGCGGGGCGTCATCCGCGGATGATCAGCAGATGCCCAACCGCCACGCCAGCAGCGGAGAAGTGCCGGAGACTGGCACACAAAAAGTACCATCCCAGAACACAAACGCATTGGTAACGGACCTCACCTGTCGCGCTGGGCGATGGATGGTGTCGTGCGATCGTGGTGACCTACTTAGATAGTGACTATTGATGATTTATCTAACGTAGTCGGGCTCGGGGTGAAGAATCAGATTGCCCTCATAGCTACAAGAAAGGTATCCACCGTAGCACACCAAGAAAAGATTGTTTCGAAAAATTTCGCGGAAGAAAATGGAAACTACCCATCGCAGGCCGTCCTTGTAAATGACTCAGCACTGAATCATTCTTTCACGTTCCCCTGAAAGCCAAATACCCATCGCTGTGCGAAATGTAAAAATGAAAATCCGAGTTCAACAAGACCTGATGCCTTCACCTTCAAGCAAATGCGGCAAACACTCTCTTCCGTGTTGTTGCGTGCTGCTGATCTCATGGCTCAATGTGCATGATTGTCGTGTATGTACTTGGTCCAATATGCTGCTATCTACGTGAGGCCCCAGCAGCGGTGCCTTTCCTTTTGTAAGTAACCGGCGCTCGAAGGTCATGCCATTGGCGTTTACTATGCTCCGTTCGTGGGAAACAGCAGGCGAAAGATTCTGTTGATAAGCATTGGATCACATTATTATTATCGGTTTTGAGGAGAAGAAGAACCCTACGACGCACCTTCGCACCAGTTTCAGACTTGTACTATCGATCCCGGTCATACGCCTACTACTATCCATTCATAAGTGTTTATGGTCCACTTGATTTTGTATCTCCTTGGTTTTTATTCATCCTGATGCGTCATGGGAGATCTCGATCTGATGATGACGGTTGATGCGGCGTGACAGCTGGGAAAACACGTGGCCGCAGCCTGCTCGTGGACGATCGCCATCGATACGAGAAGAGGATCGTGTTTTCACCCCGAGCAGGGTAAATCATCATCATCATGATGCGGACGGGCGAGGTGGACATGGGCAATGCCTTCGCAGGCTTTGCCCCCGTGGACGATGGTGAGTCCCCCGAAATAGAGGCCATCCGAGCAGCCATCGACGCGCTGCCACCAGACACGGGGCCGAAACTGCTGGTAAATACTTAGTTCGACTTACAACTTCACACGAACCCGGCTTCATTCATGTCATTCATTCATGTGAAGTGTGATTTGCAGGAGTTTTGTGAGGCATTTTTTCCAAAAAAATACACGGAACAACCACAGGAAATGTTTTCTTGCAATGGGCTGACCCTGGCCGACCTGGACGTGAAGAGCGTGATGGAGCTAGCGCGACTACACATCACCCTGCAAGCGAAGGTGCTGCAGCACATGCAAAACGAACGGGTACGGTGGCGATTAATTTTGTATTTAGAGCGTAGTTAGACGACCGCAGCTGGAAGATTGATTCACTTTTACCTTTTCGCGCGTTCTTCTCGCGGCCACGGGTCGGTCGCCAATGAACGCGTGAACGCCATCAACTGAAACTATTGAAGGTGTTTCTCTGCAACAGCCGGTCGAAGTCGCGGTTTCTGATTTCCACTTGCGAGCGCGCGAAGCAGGGGGCGCTGGACGTGCGGGGGTTCGGGGCCATCGACCCGTGGAAAACGCACCTGAACTCGATCGCTGTGTGCGCGGTGAAAACCGTGGACCTCAGGCCCGAGCTCGAGTATATGGACCAGAACGGGGGCAGGAACAGCGTGATCTCTCTCGCCGTCGACTGCGCAGTCTGCGACACGCTGAAGGAACTCAGTATCGTGGAACTTGTAATATGATTTTTGGGCAGTTTCACCGATAGAAGCAGGTCGTTCCTCTCCAATCGGAGAGGACATGGGGATGAATGGTAGCGCCATCTCGACAGAAGTAAATAGCTAGAAGATTTTTGTGACCGGAAATCGAAATCGAAATCCTTGTGAAGGTCCGATCGAGCTGACGTTTCCGGCCACTTCGTCCGTGGAGGAGCTGAAGGAGAAGTTGTTTTCCATGGGCTGCACCATTCCCGTGAACCAGATCAAGATTCGGGTCCAGATCGACAACGAGGTGAGATCTCCCAGCCAGCCGGCGAACTGGAACTGCCTCGGTTTTCTGAAGAACCACTACTCCTTCGCTTACTACAACTTCCCCACCGACGGGCGGCCGGTGAAGGTGCGGCTGGAGAAAAAGGCGCGCGGCGGCCTCAAGTTCCGCCGGGACTACTCAACTATCACGGAGCTCCCCAAAACCCGCCCCTCCCTCCTCGCGGCGAACATGGCGAACAACCTCCCCACGATGATGCAGAACATGCTGAACAACTTCCAGAAGATGATGAAGCGCGCACAGGACGCGAACCAGATGGTGGGGAGTGGGATCACGCCGGTGACCGCGCCGCCGGCGGGGCAG